>JAQFXM010005548.1:0-14742 GCA_034693345.1 Entomobrya multifasciata | reverse complement strand
TTCATTGATTACATCGATTGCCCAGTTTTATAAAAGCAGTAAGCTTGCAGTTTGATTGATTACAAAATCTTCAATATTTAAAGGTGTTAGACGATCGAGGAAATTCGCTCCACCAAAATAAATTCTCAAAACTGGACATGATTTGATCCATCTCTTAAACCACTTGTCCTTTCTCAACTGAAAATTTCTATTTACCTGCTCATGGACCGATTTGGAAACTTCATACACGTCAGCCAGTATTCCAAAAACAAAAATTTGCAGCAGAAAAATAACGAATCCGACATAACCAAACAGTAAATTGTACCAAATCGGGCCACCAGTCTCTTTTCCAGCAATCAGGGAAACGCAATTGTAAAGACAAACGGTTTGCATTGCAATATAGCATGGTATTGAGCAGCTGATCTGTAACTGTGAAAACGTGAAACGGTGATGAGTAATCATAATTTGCAGTTGCCTATGAAATGATGTTAGTTTCCGAAAATCGTTTGTATTTTTCAGCGGTGTCCGTAAAAGCTTTCTATATCAAATCAATTAAAATTTATAAAGTATTCCAAACAGTGTCCCTATATATTAATTGTACATAAAAGCTACTTACTTTCCAAACCCTTCAATATAAACTCGTAAACAGTTACCCTCCATTACATATTCCAAAGACTGGTGAAAACAACCCCCGGCAACTACAGAACTCCAAACTAAGTAACCAGCCAATGCTATTGCCATTTTTGTCAGAACTTCTTCCAAACTCCAGATGGGCTGAAAATAATATCCGGGATTATTAGCATCACACTGACTGCTCAATGTGTATCCAACAGCTGCAGGGAAACACGGATTTCGAAGTATGTCCATGTGATACCCAATGGGTGTAAATACCCCAGTGAAAGTCATCAAAAATATTATGCCTCGTAGTAACAAGTTAGTTTTAGTATTTTCAAATCTGGAATCAATTTTCTTGTGTATAATATTCTTCAAAAAATATTCTTCGAGCTGAATAAAGCCATTGCAGAGTTGCACGATTCCTGAAACATGAGTAAAACTGACCCATTGATTAGACATGGTCACCGATATAGTGGCAAGGACACAAACACTGTGTGTTTGAACCATAAGCGAAGCCCCACCAAATACTTTTAAAATTTGAATCAGTGCGATGGTAGAGTATAATGTTGCTATACCCAGTCCAATACCAAAAATAAGTAGTTTCTTTTGACTTTTTAATTCAAGTCGATTGACTGTTTCATTCCATTGAAATGGAATTCCGCCACACCAATCAGATATTCGTAGATGAAACTTTGTGTATTCAAGAAGGCCGTCGTTTCCAAAAAGTGTCATTGCTGAGCCAACAGGAACGAAATGTCGGCAACTCTTACTAAAACGTAGTAAAAGTTTTCACCAGGTTTAAAATAATTTTTTCTTCAAATACTTGTAGAAAGCAAAACTAAATGATGTGCTGATCTGCCGTAGAGTGAGTTACCATAAAATGTCCAGACGTTTTCAAGACATTAATAACAAATAATTTAATTGATTTTCTATGATCAATATGATAATATGAAGTTTCGCATATGGTAAACGGTGGTTACGGCTTTATAAAATGATTTAATCTCAACGTTCTGCCATATTAAGACATTAAAATATTATGAGTAGAAAATATTGTTGCGTTGACGTCTTTTGGTAAAAATTAGACAACCATCTCTAGGCTTCGCGCTTTGTTTGATTAAAAATTTGTTAAAACAGTAGGCTTTTTAAGCTCGTGGGCACTCATGCTGTCTTTACTGAATATCTGAGCACAATTTTATACCTTAGACATCAGCATATAAAGATTGAGAACCGATAAAAAATCAGGTAAGGTTTGTGGTATTATGGTTAAATTATTTAGACTAAAAATATGACAAGAGAAGTAGCATGTGCTTGACTGAAATAAGATCCAGAAAATTATTTTAAAGGTTTAAAACTTAAGGAGAAGTACTTTATTATATCAACGAATTGGAAAAGATAAGGCACGTACAACTTATTTTACTGAACCGAAAATTGCAGAACTTAAAAGTGTGCAAAAACCTTTACTTTGTAATAAGTAATATGTGATGTTTACTTAAGACAAATTTCACATACTGTTTTAATCGCTTCCAATCGCAAGTTTACATTATTAATGTAGGTCCGTTTAAATGATGACTTTTTAAATAAATTTGTGGCATATTATACATTTATAAATACTTGGCCCTCAACGATTTGCCTCTACTGTCACTTGTTTGATGTAAAATACATTTTTCGCACAAATAACCCGTCGAGAATTATTTAAAACTATTTTGAGGAAGTTTATTTAAAAGTATTTACTACGCTTTTGATGTAATAGCCTCGGTCGGTTGATGTTAAAGTTGAGATTCGCTTTGTCTAAAGTTTTAAGCAATATAAATTTCAAAGCATGCTTGAGTTTTATGATTTTATTTTATGACTGATTTTACCAATAGAGAAAATATCACCAATATATTTTTACGTATATTTTACAAACTTGGGGGAATAGGCATGAGAACGGGGCAAACTAAATGGAATTCCAGATTGTAAAATAATGTCCTTTTATCCGTCTTAAAATATTGTTTAGTGGCCCATCACGAAAGAGTTCTACCAGTAGAAAAATTTTGGATGAAAAAATCGATAATTTGTTGTATAATGTCTGTAAAAAGTATATAACAAGTTGATACCGACGATTTGATTTACGATAAATATTTAAATATTATTAAGTATTAAGCTTTTTACTTATCGATACAAAATGTTTCTATAACGTTCCGAGTTAGCTGACCAAGAGCACTTAGCTGGCCAGGTTACATGAATCTGTAATATGTCATCTAAAATCTGTTATGAGCTGTTTATCGGAATTAAGTTTCGATATATTCTGGTTCTAACCTTTCAGCCTATCCCACGTTTCTCATACAACAGATTTTTTGATAAAAAATTCCACTAAATGAGCTATAAAAAATAACTATCAAACTCCGGTGCTTACCAGCACGAACGTACTTAATAATTTAATAATATTAACTTGTAAACTAAGTCTAATATTGAAATTGAGCCATATACTTTTTAGTACGACTATTTGGCTGACTTAGACATGACTAAAAAAATCTTCAGCGGAAAGGTAGCTGACTGAATGACATAGTGAGTTTAAAAAACTTTGATAGTCTTGAAATGTATTAAAAATACAAAACAATAGCCTGATCCCTTTTAAGTTTTCACAAAAAAAGTAAATCAATAAAATGCTTATTTCAATTGGCTCAATTTCATTTATTCGACATATCTTTAAATGTCTAAGCATTACGTACAAGCTTCTCTATCCAAAATGTTTCCTTCCAATTTCCATTCATATTGGTAAGAAATGCCCAACAGATATCAACTTCGCTTCCAATCCAAACTTTAAAAAGACAGGACACCTACAAACATTCATCTTAATATGTGGCTCGGGCTCACTAGCAATACAAGCGTGTCTAGGTGGAGATAAGGTGCACATTTTGGATTATTTTATACAAATATTTTTCTCAATGGCTTTGTTCTTCTTGGCCATCATCAGCATGCAGTACAACCGACAGTTAGAGGATATTGTCAACTTTTGTAATCAGTTGTGCAACTTCGAAAAAACCTTCATTCATGCTGGATTCAAAGGAAAAGTCAACAAGAAAGGTAATACGGTTCTCGAAATTAAATACTGAATAATTTTGAAAACTATTAAAAACAATATTTAATTTCAGAACTGGAATATTGGAAAACAAAAGCCATTCGAAAATTCATTCTCGTCTTCACCGTTTTTGTGGTCGCCGGATTTCAAATGGACAACATAATAGTTCTTGTAGTTCCCATGTTCGCTCCACAAATTGCATGGAATATCTTTCCCATTATACCTTTCGTACCACCTTATCTTAAAATCATTTAGTTGATAGCTCGATTTTATATCAATCTTATGGTTTGGATAATTGGCGTGAATATCACCATGATTTCCACACAATTCAGCTTTCTAATACTTCAGTTTGCAATACTTTCTGGAATGGATTTCCTTAAACGTAAAAATGCTCTTATAGTTTCTCATGCAAGCAGTCCATCACAAATCCAGTCAGTTTTACATTGTTACAAATCCCTAACTCTGTTATCGATTCAGTACAACTCCATTCACAAATTGTCACTTATGTTTCCATTCATATTGCTTTCTATTGGAACGTTCACGATTTCTATATATCTTGTTGTTATTCACGGGAGTGAAACGAATGTTATACATACACTAATGTTTTTCAGCTTTTTAGCATTTGATGCAGTGTTACAGTCAGTTTGCTTTAGGATACCTGCAGCCATTTATACTCAGAGTCGTGAGTTTATCAAAACTGAACTTCATCTTTCACTTTACTTTGTTTTAAATTGTGGGGCGAAGAGAGCTGTTATAAGGGAACTGTATAAAACGATAAGATCATTGAATACGGTTAAAATTCGTTTTTCTGGTGCGAATTACTTTGAAAGCATAACGCCATTCATTATGATACATTTTTCGTTGTCTCGAGCTATTGATCTAATAATGATGGGCTAAATTTGTATTGACAACTGCTAATTTTACGCTGAAAAAATGATTTTTGTTAGTTTACTTGTTTCAAAACACTTCTCCTTTGCTTATTGATTTTTACCAACATCAAGATTTTTTCCAACAGTGAATTCGTTTTTTTTTGCAATTTAGTGACTTATTCCAATATATACTCAAATGTAATATCCCAGCACGTTTACAGTTCGTGTCATTTAGCAATAAATAATAAGGAAATATCTGTCTAAGTTGTTAAACATACATCAAATTATTTAAAAACATGTAATACATGTGCCTTAAACGATCCTTGACGACTTTTTCACAATCTTATCTTATGTTTTTAAAAAGAGCTTAATTAAATTATTATAATATAAATCGTTGTCGGATGTAGGAAGTCTTGAACACTATTAAACAATTGTCAATCTATTAGAGCCAGCTATATTTTGGCCTCGGAGTGTAAATAGTGTTAACGGGGCTTAAAGCACAACTGAATGTCAAAGTTTAGGTATGCATTAGTTAAAAATTAAAAGTACCTTTTACTGTATTATACGGTTAAAATTAAGAACCAAAGTGTAACTTGGAATTATATTGGAAGTATTTTATGCCAATGATTACGAACTTTCGCTTTTGGAATAACATTGTTAGTAAACTGCTTTCGAATAAACATTTTCCCAATATTTTACCAAAATAAGTTATTACTAACGAGCTGAAAGCAAAGCTCAGCGATTGTCTTCGTCATGTGTATCTAACTGTCTACCAAGGTCAGAGTAAAATGTTTTCAATTTATTCATTGTATGAATCAATGTAGTTAAATCACCTTTTGTTATACAGTAGATCTAAAATAATGTTTTTTGTGGACATGTTTTTGCTAGTTGATTGTGGCAAATTTCTTTATTATCGCAGTATAAATCTCCATTATTTTTAAAACATATGTACGCAATTTTTCTCTGTTTAAAATACATTGACAATAAAATGCTAGATTTTTTGATTTCAAAGTTTTCGTCATTTCGTGAAGACGAATACAACTCTTATGATTTCATAAACTGTAATAATTTATCTACATCTATTCAGAAATGTATATGTAAAAAATTATTTTTGATTTGATATATTTCAGAATTAAGAACACTTTTTCATCGTTTCGTACTGTTATATACGTTCCTCTTAAATCCGTCGCGAACGCATATGCTCAAATTTAGAAATATCGATTTCTGTTGAATGATCGTTGATTTTTTGTACACTAAAAATGAACTACTATCCAAAAGCCACTCCGCCTAAATTAAATATTTAAAACGTAAAGGTAACATGCCAACGCTATGACGTACTATTTATTTATGTTTATTCCATCCGTTTATTTATGAAAGCGTAAATGGACGTTGGAGGTTTTGCATACGGATAAAAGATAAATTGAATACATAAGAATTTTTGTGGTCATGGAAAATGTCATGGTCTTTTATTTCAGTAGGTTGATTTTAAAATGTTGATCTATGTTGGTCAAAATTAAATCGAGGAATGGAAATACCCTTTTTATATGTCTTGTAGTATTAATGTATGTATTTAGTGTCCTGAACCTTTTTAGTTTTTATCATTCTTACTATCAATATGCCTATACCAAATTTTGAATAAAATTGATTTTTGGATAGCGTAACTTTCTGGTGAATAAACAATGTGAATTACGAAAGCGTTTAAATCACCAGTAATAAATAGCTGTTTAAACAAGTTATACGACTAATACATGGAATAAAACTAAACAAATGTTATAGTTTATGTTCTAGCTACCCATCATTTTAAATGTTTTGTCAAATCTGTCACAGTTAATCACTAGTAGAAAAGGGAGGATCTTTTCTGAATTTAGAACAAGTATTTAAGTATTACATAAAAGGAAAATTGCTTTGCAGAACCAAATTGTTTTCCATTTTACACGTGCAAGTGCATAAAATAGAATTTCTAGTTATTCGTGTGTTGTAAATTATTGAACATCACTTGGGCAGTCCTGCTGTCAGTTATATGATATTAAGGTTGATATTAAATGTATAAACTTGTACAATAAATCAACAAGCTGAACATAAAACTTCACTCAACTTGAGTTTTCTTACAGAGAAATCCACAATACCTATGCTGGTATTTTGTTCACTTAACACGACCACAACGTTTTCTAGTAAACGCTTCGATACCTAATTTACAGTTCCAATAAATAAATCCAATTATTATATCAAAATTCACAATGTGATATGACTATGCTGCGTCTTATTGATTCAATATATTTTAACAGTTTGGTCAATTCAGATAAAATCAGCAGAAAGAAGTTGTACGACTAACTGTAAAACATGATTTGTTCAAAATTTAAATTTGTAGAGCACTTATAAATATTCAAAATTCAGCTTACTATACATTCCCGTGAATCTTGAAGCCTTTCAAGATGATAATTTCAATAGGCGCGATACCTTACATCAAACATATCTTTAAATGCCTTGACATCACGTACAAGTTACTTGTTCCTAAATGCTTCGTACCATTTTCTACGCTAACGGTTTGTGGAAAAATCACAGATATTTATTTTATTTCAAACTCATCATTTAAGCTAACAGGAAATATGCAAACGTTTGTCCTAATTTGCGGCTCGTTTTCACTCGGAGTTCAGGCTTGGTTTGGAAGTACTCATCTTCAAATTTGGGAATACTTCATAAAGCTATTTTTCTCTGTGTCTTTGTTCTTCCTGGCTTTAATAAGCCTACAATACAACACCCAACTAGATGACTTGGTCAACCTTTGTAATCAGCTTTGCAACTTCGAAAAAAAATTCATTCATGAGACATTCAAACGGAAATTTAACTTAAAAGGTATACAACATTATTCTGAATATTTCTGTTTAAAATATTTATTTTACTCAAATATATGTTTCTTATTTTAGAAACGAATTACTTGAAGAAGAAACCTTTTCGAAGTTTCATACTCAGCTTTACAATTTTTGTGGTAACATCCTTTCAACTGAACAATTTATTGGTCGTTGCAGTAGCCATGGTCTTTCCTCAAATTCCATGGAACGTTTTTCCAGTGATTACATTCATTCCAGCTTATTTGAAAATCATTGAAATTGTGGTACGGTTTTATACCAATTTAATGGTTTGGGTAATAGGTGTAAACATAACCATGATTTCCACTCAATTCAGTTTTCTCATCCTCCAATTTGCACTGCTTTGCGGAATAGATTTTCTTAAACGAAAGAATTCTTCATTGATTTCAGATGATATCAATGTGTCTAAATTTTTATCACTTTTACACGCTTACAAATCCCAAAATTTGGTGTCAATCCAATATAATTTCATACATAAACTTGCACTCATGTGTCCATTAATTTTACTTTCCATTGGAAATTTAACATTTTCGGTGTACATTCTTGTTGTACATGGAAGTAAAATGAGCATGGCTAGTATACTAATATTTCTTAGCTTCGTAGTCTTCAATGCAGTGTTGCAGTTGATATGCTTTCGAATTCCGGCAACAGTTTATAAAATGAGCCGTCAGTTTGTCAAGACAGAACTTCAGCTGTCCCTCTACTCTTTTAGGAGAGGTAGCAGCAGAAGGGATATATTTATGGAAGTTTCTAAATCAGTAGAAGCATTGAGGCCACTAAGAATTATGTTCTTTCAAGAAAACTTCTTTGAAAGTTTAACACCCATTACAATGGTTCATTTTTCATTGGCTCATGCTAACGACTTAATTATGATGAATTAATATTCAGAGATAAATTTTGTCAGTGAATACGTTTCAGAAAATGTATAACCCAATTAATTAATAAATTGTGGATTGTATTATACGAAGCTTATTCATTGTACCGGCTAAAGTTCTGACGTAAACGTTATAAGTACTATGCAAATTAATAACTACAATTACATTAATAAGTCGAGTAAACATTAGGTCACAAAAGCGTATTGATTCATAAGTAGACTTTAGATTTAATATTTCGGTTGTCATAAAGATACAATGTGTTTACAAAACATTATATAAATTTTCTGAACTGTATATTTTGTATACTACGCACGATACGATTGCGTTTAAGTTAGCCAACAAGTCAAATTTCCTGTTATATCTTTCTTTAGAGCCGTATTAATTAAAACTAGCTTCTCCCAACTTTAATTACCAGCAAGACCATAAAAACGCGAATTGGGTACACTTTCACTGAATTCTCAGCCAGAAAAGCAATCAAGACTAGTCTAACACGCAGTTACTATGAGTTGTCCCTTGACTTGACTGAATAATTTGATCTTGAATGGGTTTTTGATGCATTTGATCAGAAGATAGCCTTTCGCCTTGTTTGAGAAAAAATATTGGGTGCACCAATTTTTACGAACAACATAAAGCACTGAATATTTTGAACTTTTTAATCAAACAAACAATTAACATAATTTTGTTGTTTTAAATATAAAATGTGTGAATACCCACGCAATAGGTAATGATAAGTGCAGTTATATCTATACGTTTATGATAAGCAAAGGAATATTATTTCCAAAGCTTGTTGACTTATATAATTGCTCATTTCAATATTTGACGGTGAAGTTTCGTTAATTATGATATATTCAGGGAAGAACGAATACGTTCCGGAAAAATGAAATGAAATAAGGTTTAGATCCAATTTGTTAATATAAATATACTTTGTTTCTTCATACGTCCAACATGTGTTCTGTACGTTGTTTAAGAAAATATAGATGTATGGTAATAATTAATAATTCAATAGACATCTGCTCATAGCCCATTATATTTACGTACATACATTTACAGTTTTCAAAAAGAACAACATTTATTATTCGTGAAGTAAAGCCTTTCGTAGTTTATTTGTGATAAAACGAGGAGTGCACATACATGTAAGTAACCTTTGGTAAACCGTCTTGTGGCGTCAAAAGTTTAATTGGATTCAAGGTCGAGTAGTCAGTTGAAGTATTTTAAAACCACTTTAATAGTACCAAGATTTGTGAGATTTTAGTTTGTAAAAGCAACAAGCTTGCCAATTATATAACCCGATATAGAATAAATTATCCCCACACGATGTGAAAGCGAGAAATCAAAGTACATATATAAGTCACAGATGAAAGAGTACCACTAGTGATAAAAGGCACATTTTGCAGCACTACAGATATGCAATTATATATCAAATGATAAAAATGCTGTACATACATTCGTGCATAAGGTTAACAGATAAAACATCAAGGTCATAATTATGGAATGAAAAATTTGTAGAATGTTGTGCAATTTAATCTTGTAAATGTCACGAGTCACCAGCTAATCTGAATAAGGAAATTTATCTGTAATATTGGATATGCATTCTTTACGATTTGAAACGTGTTTGCATTAGTTTCCCAATAAGGTTTGCTCTGTGTAGTTTACCCAGTTAGCTGTTCATCAAATATTAATTATGACTAATCTAGCAAAACTCAATATTTTCATATTTTGCTTCTCTATTTTACAAATTCAGGAGAGCAAATCTGAACGTATTTTATTTTTCCATCATATCGTCACCTATAGCCATCGCGTTGTCACATGGCCTTTAGCAGAAGCTCTTTCAAATCGTGGTCACAATGTCACATACATTTCCCCATTTTATCCAAAAGAGCCTAACGCAAACATTACAGAAGTAGTTCCCCAAAAGATGGCTGAGCTAGTGGACAAAGTTCTAAATCAAGAGTTTGACATAAGCATCCGTGTTCGAGATGAAGTTGGTTCTATACTTGACTTTGCCTTTGAATTTGGCTACGACACTTGTGAAGCGTTGTTTACATCCAACGAATTTCAAGACTGGTTGAAAACCGACCCAAAAGTGGATTTACTATTTGCGGACAACTGTTTACCCGATTGTGGCATTGGTTTAGCACATAAGTTGGGAGCAAAATATATTCAGTTTGATAGTGTCGCTCCATGGCCTAATGAGTACGATTCTTTAGGATTTCTACCCGAAAGTTCGTCTATACCTGAACTTGAAATTAAATCTCCCCCTGTTCCAATGTCATTTATGACTCGAGTTTCAAACACAATTTTATCCTTGCGATATCGCTTTTGGCATTATTTGTATTCCATTCGAATTCATAAACTTATTCAGGACTCATTAGATATAAAGGATATGCCATTTATTGGGGATTTGGTACGGAACGTCAGCCTAATTTTTCATACCGGAGATTTCTTTACAGACTATGCTAGAAGTTTTCCACCAAATGTTATAAATATTGCTGGAATACATTGCAAGGAATCTACCACAG
Organism: Entomobrya multifasciata; assembly: GCA_034693345.1. Taxonomy (NCBI): domain Eukaryota; kingdom Metazoa; phylum Arthropoda; class Collembola; order Entomobryomorpha; family Entomobryidae; genus Entomobrya; species Entomobrya multifasciata. The sequence goes on along the minus strand of JAQFXM010005548.1, from coordinate 3,957 downwards.
ATTTGCCTAAGGTAACATTGCACTCGTTTTGTTAAAGTAATATAGTAAAAAACATTCAAATAAATTATTTATACTCATATTTGTTCAGAATGTGAAAAGTTTTATTGAAGATGACAACGCAAATAATTCGATAGCAGCCAGAAATGATGGGTTTGTATACATAAGTTTGGGATCTCTAGTGAAGCCTGCAAACCTACCCGAAAATATAAAGAAAGTTTTATTTGACACAATAAAATCATTACCAAATGTAAGATTTTTATGGAAATGGGATGGAGAGTTTCCAAAAAATATTCCAGATAATTTGTATCTCGGAAAGTGGTTTCCTCAACAGGATGTCTTGGGTATATATCAAATCCAGCTGCTTTTAATGTAAATCATAAAGATAATTGATACAATTTGGATAGTTTAAAATGATATTAGGATTTTGACTTGAACAGCACATCCCAAAATCAGATTATTTGTTACGCAAGGAGGCAGACCAAGCACGCTTGAAGCAATATTTAATGGAGTGCCAATGGTTACTCTACCAGTATTGGTAGGTTGGTCAACTTGTTGTTTTCTGATATTGATAAGCTTGTCATGATAATTTTTATATTATATGTCTATCAATTAGGGTGACCAAGACCTTAACTCAAATCGATTAGCAAGTATTGGAGCAGCAACGAAATTTGAAATTGGGGAAATTGCAGTTCAAACCTTTCAAAAAGCAATTGAGAATGCCGTTTATAATTCCAGGTAATTTCATATTTTTCAAAGATTTTTCAGGTATAAAATATAAGTATTGGCTTCATGCTAATATTGCATTTTTAGTACGAAAGAAAGGCTAAAACAAATGCAGAAGCTTTTTAAGGACAGACAAATAAGTCCTTTGGATACTGCTGTTTGGTGGACCGAGTTTGTCTTAAGACATCCAAATATGTATCATCTCAAGCCTTCTGGAAGTGAACAGTATTGGTTTGTTAGAAGACAACTTGATGTATGGATATTTTTGTCGTTTGGGATATTCATTGCAATAGGAAGTATTATCATTATTTTTGCTAAGCTGATCCAACGATGGCAAAATGAAAATCCAAAATTTAAACAATTGTAAAAGGTAGACGATGCTAAATGAAAAGAAAAACTAATTAACAATTCATTACAAATAACTTTATTATAGGCTTACTGTTGTTTTTAAAACATACACGTATCAAATTTCACAAAATGATTAATATACCAACCAAAAATAACTATGTTTAGTTCAAAATTAATTTGATAGAATTAAAAGCAAACTACGATATTTATTATATTTCATAATCTTTGAAAATAATACTTTAATAATACATAAAAGGAGATTTTTTTTACAAATACATAGCCGCAAATTATTTTCTCTCAATTTCAGTCGAGCAACTATTATTTTGTTTTTCATTACATTCTAATTAAAGATGTTTATCAATAAATTGAACTAATCTTAATTTGTTTTTCTTTTCATATAGTTAAAAATGTATGAAATTTATTTCCACGAACAACAAGAACTCTTGAATAATATGTAATTTTCCACCCATTAGTTAATATTAACTGATCTCCTTTACATGACACAATAAATGTAATATTTTTAACCAATTAACCTCTTTTCCAAAACAAATTACGAAAAGGCACAAATATTTTGCAATGAAGCAAAACTTAACCTAAAAAAATATCACAACTTATTCGACCATCATGGCCAACACACTTCCAAAAATTTCTGAAAGCGTAATGCTAACACCACTTATCATAAAAGCTATTACCCTTTTCCAAAATACTTTTGGTCGCCTTCACGCATATCCCATTTCTGTGGAAATCAATCAAACTAAAACAGAACAACCCACTTCACAACTCCATTGGACCAAATGCACAGACAATCGTAAACTTTTAACTTGGCTTCTCATTTTGATTTTTATAGACATCCCAACTTTGACAACATGTATTTCTCTTCTTATCTATGAATTCTACAGCATCGAGCAACACCTGAGCTTTCTTCAAATTAGTTTACTGATTTTCTTTACAGTTTGTTTCTTGGTGAAGCTATCTATAAGTTATGCAATGCACTGGAATGCAACTGAAGTACAATACGTGTTACATCAGTTATTTATGGAGAACCCTACACTTAAACCTCACACGTCGAACCAAAATAGTGCAAAAAGTCCGACCTTAAAACAACGTTTTGTCGATTTGTATACTAATATTGTCCAGGATATTCCTGGAAATTTATTATTGACTTTAATTCAAGTAATGACAATTTATACAATTCCTGTTCCATACCTTGCTGTTCACTTAAATATTGACCTATTAGGTATTATCTTCAAGTCCTGTTTCAACTTCAGTTATGCCGATAACCTTTCTTTCATAATATTCCGAAACGTAATATCCTACGTTACCATATTTGATCTAAATAGAACCCTTTCACTAATCCTTACCATTGCATTGTTGTCAGGTGTGTCGATGGAAAGAAAAATAGATAAACTTATTGTAAGCGCGAGAGCTAAGATTTCTTCTAAAGCATTCATTCTTCGTCGTTACAATCAAACTAGAATATTAATCCTAATATTTGCACCAGTTCTTGGAAAAATTGTTTCCCATTTAATTGTGTACAGTCAATTTGTTTTGTGTTATGCGGCATGGGTGGGAGTACAATGCTATGGACGAGTTCCCACGTTTTGTATAGCTTTCTGCATTGAAGTGATTTTTGTGGGAAGCCCATTAGCAATATTCTTGATGAAGACAGGAGCAAAATCTAGAATATTGAGCAATGAGTTGATAAATATGATGTATATGCAGAGTTGCAAGTCAAATGGAAGAATATATGGGAAATCGTATGATCGATTGAGTTGGAAGGCACAACAAGTTTTGGCAGTCAAGTGTGGCGATAGATTTGCTTTGAGTAGAGATGCCACCGAAAATTATTTATTAGTTTTGATAGGTAATATTGCCGATTCTGTAGTACTTGTTGAACCAACTTAGTAATAAAATGTATGTATTTTTAATTTATGCATGTAAAAATAATCATATTTGTTTTATAACGTAAATAATTGTATAAGGCTATTCTCATGTACACGCAGCTTGGTATTGAACATGTAGTATTTGGTTTGAAACGAAGTATAAAAGGAAGTTGGGATTGAATAAAAATTAAGTACTTTGCAAAGAATCATTTGTTTTACATTTTTTTTAAAAATTTATATATAATTTAGAGTAAGATCATAGCTTTGTCATTTCGGAGTCCTTAATCTTTCTTCTGTTGTAACCTGCTTTTAGAATGTTAGCGGCATCCGCTTGATTTGTACCTTCAAGGACAGCAATTAACTTTTCATATACGTGTGGAATGGATTTGTCTTTAAATATTTCAAAACATTTCAGGTTCCTTGAGAATGAATCTAGTTCTTCTTCCTAAACAAATTATATGCAATATTGGTATTAATGTTAATCTTAAAACCTTAGAAAAAATAATATGTGGTTCAAAGTTAAGTTTCCTTACCAAAATCCAAATGTCCTCAATTTCTAAAACTCCTGTGGTGACAAGTGTTGTCAAAACGTAAGCATTTAACCTTAAATGCTCCATTAAAAATTTTATATTCTGGGTAATGTGTTCCTTCTGCCATTTGTCCATTTTTTAGTTTCAAAAATGAAAATAAAGTTCTAAAGCGGGTTTTATGGCGAAGTTAATGTCTTTACAAATAAAGAAAATTATATTTGACTTTTGGATCTTTTTCCGCTAACATTGATGTTCTTACTGTACAGAATTTCATTGCTTGATACACTGATTTATAATTGATATAGTGCGTCTTATCAGCAGCGTTGACATAAGAGAAGTTATCAGTCATTCAACAAATTTACACTTGAAACACGATATTGATTAGAGCTGCACTGATTTTGTGAATTTTTTATTTGTCGTACGCACATAAAGTTTCTTACACGTCAGGTCCTGTCGGGTAATGACATCAGTCA
>JAQFXM010005547.1:0-14748 GCA_034693345.1 Entomobrya multifasciata | reverse complement strand
TTCACAACTCCACCACCAGGCTCCCACATCTTCAAAAGGGTTAACTAAGAAAAAGGGAATGAGTACATTTTGCGATACATTCCCACCTTCCAATCAGGTTCTTGAGGATCCTGATTGGAACAAAACTAGCAAAATCAAAATAAGGAGACTGGAGGGAAAAAGCTATATGCCGATACACTCGCCTGTTTCCAACCCACACCCATCGTCCGTAGACGGGCCAGATTCCGGAAACATCCCCGAGTAAACGGATCATCCTCCAATCTCCCAGGTGGGTTCTAGACGGTAAGTAAAATCAAATTAAACTTTAAATTTCATTCTAATATAATTTTAAATTTTTGGACTTCTAAATTATAGGAAATAATGTAATGTTTTATTTTATTTTTATTTTAGGCATCCTGCTCCATTAAAAATAGGCGCTGGGCTGGACGCAGGATAACTCCAGAGCTCGTCTTGAGACGAAACAACCTCGTCACTCCATCTGTTCCAGGAATGGCTTCCACAACAACTGCAAGTGGCCACTCCTGCCGCTTAAAGTTTTCCCGTTCCACGAGAACTACGTCACCAACTTTCAGCTGCGTTGATGCCCTGGCTTGGTGGTTTCCTCGGAGGAGACCAAGATACTCCTTCCGGAACCGGGATCGTAGTGCTTCCCTCAAGTGCTGCATCTTCTTCAAGGCAGCCCGGCTGGAGTTGGCGTCGTAGAGGTCTGCTTCCGGAAACTGGATCGTGCCGCTCCAACGAACAAAGTGATTGGGGGTAAGGGGGATAGGATCTTGTACACTTTCGGAAGTGTAAGTCAATGGGCGGTTGTTGAGGGATTCCTCCACCTCAACCAACAAAACATCTAATTCCCACCGGTGAACCACCCGTTTCCCCAGGATTCTTCGCAGGAGTTGCTTGGCTAAACCAATTAGCCTTTCCCAAAACCCTCCCCACCAAGGTGATAATGGAGGATTAAATCTCCATATTAGCTGCTGTTGATTAGTATAATCCATGATCTTCTTTTTATTGTCTTTTAACAGGAATCGGGCTGCTCCTGTGAATCCCAAGGCGTTATCCGAATAAATGATATTCGGCCTTCCTCTTCGTGCGATGAACTTCCTCAGGGCCCTGATAACCCCGTCGGAAGAAAGTGTGTCCACTAGCTCCATGTGAACCGCTCTGTACGTGGCACAGGTGAAAAGGTAAACCCATACCTTTTCACCACCTTTCAGGATAAGAGGACCGGCTGCATCTACTCCAGTAACATGGAAGGGGGCTTGAAGCATGGAGCGTGATTTTGGGAGGGGACCGACTGGAACACTGGAACGGCTGGATGTGTATCGCTTGCAAATCCAGCAACGAGTGATGACGCTTCTAACAGTCCTTCTCCCGTTCACTATCCAATACTTTTCCCGAAGTATTGCAAGAAGACTTGTCGCCCCTACATGGCAATGGTTGTCGTGCTCCCATTTTATCATCTTCAGCACAAACTCGTTTTTGTCGGGGAGCAGGATGGGACACTGGAAGAAATCATCATCTTCATCTAACGTCAGTCGCGTTTTTGTTCGGAGTAATCCTTGGTCATCCACAAAAGCATTGAGCTGCTTCAAGCGATGGGGATCACGTCTGAAATCGTCTTGGACGAAACGGAGCAGGCAGGATTCAGCTCTTCTGAGGGCGGCAGCTGATCCATATTCTTCAGCTTGGTAAGTTTCATCTCTTCTAAGTTTATTTTTCAGTTGGAGCCATAATGATAAGCTCTTGATAATTTTTGGATATCTTGATATTTGCAGAAACTTCATGATTGGATGAATAGCACTGGAGCTGGCGACAGTAGCAACAACAATTCTTTTCCTTTCACCATCTACCAACGTGTCTTCAGGAACTATCTCAGTGTAAGGCCATTGTTCTGGAGGGAGGTACAGCCAAGATGGACCAAGCCACCACTCTGAATCCAGCAGTTTTTGAGCTGAGCATCCACGTGATGGTAAGTCAGCAATATTTTCCTTTCCGGGGATGTGACGCCAACAATTAACATTTGTATTCTCTTTTATCTCTTTAATCCTATTAGACACAAAGACACCCCATGGACCTACTCCTCGGATCCAGGCAAGGGCAGTGGAGGAATCGGACCAAAAAGTGATGGGGATATTTTCATTCGGCTTCCCACCGGCAAACATGTCATCAAGTGTAGTGCGTAATAGCCTTGACGCTAAGACACAGGCCACCAACTCCAAACGGGGAATTGTGGCTTTCTTTTTGGGGGCAACTCGAGACTTGGAGGATAGGAGAAACACCTTAACATTCTGTTTTTCTTCTCTCCTGCAGAAGACAGCTGCAGCGGTGGCGAGCGCAGAAGAATCACAGAAGACGTGCAAGCTACATTTTGCAGTTTCCTCCCAAAAAACATGACGAGGTACCTCAAGTTGAGCTAGCAAAGGAATTTGACTAGCCCATTTCAGCACATCAGCGCACAACGCGGGATCCAAAGGCTTATCGAAGCCAGCTTTAGCATCATGACATCGGCGGAGGAGAAGTTTTCCAACTACGGCGAAAGGACTTGCGAATCCAAGGGGATCAAAGAGTGAGTGCACAAGGCTCAACACATGCCTTAAAGTAGGTTCTTTTGATAATTTATCAATTAAATCTTTATCAATGTCTAAAAGAAGTGTGTCATTTTTTGTGTTGTAGATAAGACCAAGAGCAGGAACAAGCTTTTCTTCGTCCGATGGACCGAACTCCCACGCTCGCAAATCAAACTGAGCTGGAAGAAGGATGGAGATGGATCTCATCTGGAACAGCTGGGCTTCTTCCATGGAATTCAAGCTGAGGAGTACGTTATCGACGTACATCGACTTCAGGATGTGCTGTGCTGTTGCAGCATCCGTTTCAGGGAAATTCTGGAGATGGTGATGGAGGGTGGCGCCAAGCAAATAGGGACTGCAGGTGACACCGAAGACCACACGCGTGTGTCTGTACACTTTTGTCTTTTGGAGAGACAAATCATTCCACCACAAAAAACGTAAGTAATCGCGATCATCTGGCTTTACACTAATTTGCTGAAAAGCCTTTTTGATGTCAGCTGTTATTCCCACCTTCTTCAGCCGGAATCTAGTCAGGATAGGAGGGATAAGTTCTAGTAGATTGGGACCCTTGTCCAAACAGTCATTTAATGACATTTTTCCTTTCTGTCTTGCAGATCCGTCAAAGACAGGACGAATTGGAGTCGTTGCACTACTGAGCTTCACCACAGCTCTATGTGGAAGGTAGTGGCCAATGCTGTTGAGTTCGGAGGAAGGGACCTCCTCAATCATCCCATCTGTTTCCCACATTTTGAATAGTTCATCGTACTTCTCCAAGTAACCCTTCACCTGGAGATCCTTTGTGACATGACGAAGACGAGTGCTGGCCGCAGCAAAGTTGGATGGAAGCTTTTCCTTACATCCTGCTATCCATGGTAAGGCTACTTGGTAGCGCCCGTTCGGTAACTGTATCACAGTTTCTTCAAAATGTTTTTGTGTGGAAGCTGATAATTCTTCTTTGCTTTTATCTTGAACAGGATCTGTTATCCCGATGGCCTCCAAATCCCATAATGCAGAAAGAGGATGCTTCTCTATTTGCATCAACGTTGTGGTGAGGAACGAACTTTGTTTCTTCATACTCTGGTTGGGAGGCAGCTTTCCTCCAAGGACCCATCCCCATCGTGTTTCCATTGCAGCAGGACCATCACTCAAAAGCACCCTTTTCGATGTGAAGATTTTTGGGGCAATGTCATTCCCCACCAACACATCAACTTTGGAGGAAACACTAGCAGTGTCACTGAAAACTATTCCATGTCGTTGGAACTCACGGAGCCATGGACCAGGGTGAGGAAAGTGGACATTGTTTGCGATGTCCTTAATGACAGAACAGTCAAAAATGCACTTATCTTTGTCACCTATGTCACTTACTAATGCTTTTACTTTTTTGTAGGTGATCTCTTCCGTGTCACGAGCACCAAATAGTTCGTGAACTACACTTTCCTCCCCAGCAGCCTGTAATTGCAGTTCCTCTGCTATCTCTGAACGGATATATGACCGCGCTGAGCCAGTATCTATCATCATCCTCACCTTTCTTGTTCTACCATTAGTGCCATGGACTGTTACCACTAATGTTTGCATTGGGACCTCCAGGGATCCCAAGTTATTGGAAAGCTGAGCGACTTTCTCGGTTGTATCTGCTGTTGAGTTCTTCTTCTCTGGAGTCTGTTGAGTGGGTTTTGATGGAGGGGAATCTTTTGGTTTATCCAATCCTGGGCACATGTTCAGGTAATGTCGTCCATTACAACTATCGCACTTAGGATTCATTTTACAATTTCTCGCAATATGATTGCTTTTCTGCAGGCACACAAAACAAACACCTTTTTCTTTCAGTAAATTATTTTTTGTTTGCAGAGACATCCACCTGGCAGCTCTGCAATCTTGTGTGCGGTGGAACCGTTCACAAAAACTACACTTCCTCTCCTCTGGTTGTTTCCCACCATCATATGTAGAGCTGGAGTTGGAAACAAATGATGATGCTGTTGGAACGTCACCTCCAAATTTCTTCTTTGTGAGTTGCTGAGGGGTCTTGTTAACCCGTTCCATCTTGTTACTACCCAAAGTGAATTTGGCAAGATCGCGATCATTCTGGGAGTTGACTTCTTGTTGGAGGAACTGGAGGAGCTCTTCAAGATCATCTTTATAATTTATGTTGCGTTGCCAAGCCTGGAGCACTTCAAGCGGAAGACATGATTCTACCACTGGATACAGCACCAGTGAGCACTTGTCATGAGTGACACCAAGGGAAGCCAAGTTGCGAATCTGTGACACAACAGTCGTCACTAAATCACTGAACTCCATTTTTTGTCCAGTCGAAGTGCTGATAACCAACTGTAACAAGTCCCTAACGTACACTTTTACTAGGGTGCTTTTCCTCCCAAAACGATCCTTCAAACACTTATATGCCGGCTCATAGTTATCTTCGGAGAATGGATAACTATTTAGTAGTTTTCTGGCTGGTGACCCATCTACTGTTGACTGGATCAAAAAATGGAACTTATCACTTTTTGATAAAGTTTCATCATCAGCAATTTCTTTGAAGGACGCCTTAAAGCCGAGCCATTCACGAACTTCACCTGTGAACTTAGGAAGCTCTCTTCTTGGAAGAATCATCTTCATGCTGCTTTCTTGATGACGGGGAGTGTCTTCTTCAAATTTCTTCTTTTCTGCTTGGGGATTCAGGATACCGGTGACACAGCCTTCGTACATGTTCCAATCTTTCTCGTACATGTTGAGCTCCTTCATCGATAGCCGATAATCATCGACTTTGTTGGCCTTTTGTTGGGCTTCCAACAATTTGGCCATTGTGTCGGTGTAGGCCTTGTGGACCCGACGGTAATGAGCCCACAAGTAGCGCACGTCATCTTTATTGGCTTTAGTAGCCTGTTTAACTTTCTCCAGCAGCTCGTTTTCTGCTTCCACCAGCAGTTCCTTCTTTATTTCTACAATGTCTACTAAATCCATTGTCGGTTTTTTGGATTTAGGTTTCTTGTTTGGAAGGGGTTTCACTGGAGTAAAGGAACTGGGAGTACCACCACTGAAACTGAAGCGACGCACTCTCTCCTCCACAGAGACTTTTAGCAAGTCGAAATCAACTTTTTCGGGGTTTTCTTTACCCGCCAGCGTAAAAGCTTCACTTTTAATTATTTTAACTGCACAATTAGTTAGTTATCCTGGCAGGTTCGCCATTAATGTTGAGAAATGAGCATTTTTCTAGTGTTAAGTGCAGTGAAAATGGGGAAAATCAGCTGTTTATGTTTATGTTCAGTTATGGTAGTGCACAAAAAAAAACGCCCACTTGCACAGAAGGATTCCAGTTGTGTTCGTATCACAGGATAACCACCAATTAAATGCAGCGGAGTAAACACAAGTATTTTTGTTTAATTACAAAAGGTAAGTGAGTCCATTTATTTTAAACTAAATTTCAACTTATATTTACTAACAAAGTTCCTTTTAATTAAATAGTGAATATTTTTATTTGGGCCTTTTTCAGCCAGAAATTCTACGACAAGGCCATTTGCTTGAAGGAAGATGCTAGTGCTGGAGGAGCTACAGAGCAAGTATTGTGGAAGATGTGTAGCAGCAGCAGAGTCCAAGAATGATGCATGATCTCCTCGTGCGAGTTTCACAACTCCACCACCAGGCTCCCACATCTTCAAAAGGGTTAACTAAGAAAAAGGGAATGAGTACATTTTGCGATAGACTCTATAATATCGTTTCCCATTTTATTATATGAGTAGAGTGAAAACTTCTGTTCTTCTTTCTGGTAGAAGCATGTTGTTTTGAAATTAGTTTGATTTTGTGATTTTAAGGGTAAATAATTGCAATGTGTAAAAATGTAGTTTTATTCGGTTATATGTACTGCAAAAAGTGACCACTATATAAGACGATTACACAACATCCTTAATAATTGTGCCTTATAGGCGTCTTAAAATAAAAGTTAATATCTAAGGCAATCCAGACACAATAAAAATCTGACGAATTACGATATAAAAACGGATAGCAGGAAGTCACTCTGTTGTTATAAATTCATTTATGTATTAGCAGCAAACTTAATAATATATCTGAAAAGGAAATTGATATCAAATATGAAATGTTTTATTATTATAGTAAGTGAAGTTATATTTCTGTTTGTGATAATTTATATTTCCCAAATCCTTTGTGCACCCCTAAAAATAATTTGTTAATATTTACATGTTCTTCTCGCTACACATTTTGGACTTGTTTTACGGTACGAAGATGAACGAGATCTTGAATTTGTTCTAAGAAATAATCTCGGTGGTTTTTCACTAGATGAATCTTAAACGTCTGCTCACGTTTCAGGACTACTTCTTGGCCACATAGCGAACATGCTACAATTTGATTACATGATTTCCTTTGCAAATCTAAGAAATTTTCTTGTTCTGATGTAAGAACTAAATTACCGAGGTGGTTTGGTAATCCCATGTTTTCACTAGTAAACTTTAGAACGTTTTCAAAATATTTGGAGGTGTGAACATTTGCTATATGTAATTCCAGGTCAAATGTATTTTCAATACAAACATCTGTCTCTATAGAATGACAAAATTGGCAACAATTTTCATTTAACTTGAGATGTGATGAAGACAAGATCTGTGTTTCTTCGTTGTCAACGTTTTTCTTTATGTTTTGCATTGTTCTTTTTTGATGAGGCGACCTTCTTGTAAAGCAAAGCCAGATGTTTTATTGGTAAAACGACGCTCTGTAAAATGCCAACTTCAAATATCACAAACATAAAAGTTGCAACAAAAAATCCGACCAATGGAATTAAAACTAGCCCATAAACTGAAATTGATGAGTTTCGCATTTCAGGTATCGTATCAATGGTTTCATCCAGGAATCCTGAGTGTATACGTTTAGTCGACTGCTTAAGGTTTTTCCACCACCAATCACTGATGCCACTCTGAAAATGATACTTTAAATTTGACAAAATATGGGTGGGAATATATCCACCAATAAAGTAGCTACTTAAATAATCATTTAGAACATCTTTTCCTAAGTACCCAGGCATATTTTTAGTTTCAAGGATAAGTTTTAATATAATCATAGTAAACTCAATTCCAATCGTTGCAATTTTGTTGCACTGAAAGTCCTGTTCACTTTTTAGCATTTCTGAATTGTCAAGATAATACAAACTCAGCTTTGAAATTTTTTTCCGTGCGGCGTTTAAGATCTCAAAGTCATCTTCTTTCCATTTTGTAAATATGTTGAGCCAAATTTCAGAGACATACGGAAAGTCTTCATGTCGTTTGTCAAGACTGAAGGTTTTGTTCCATACTTTTAGCCTTTTTTCTAACTTATTATGCTGGAAATTAGTTAATTTTTTTCGAGTAGAAGTAATTGTAAAATTGTTCTTAACTAGACTATCAAATGTGTCAAATGGTACCATGGGAGCTGGTGCTGTTAGTACAGTAATATTCTCGCCCTTGTATAAGTTTCCCAAGTACAACAGCAACAAAGGAATTAATGCAAAGGTGTAGCAAAAGCTCAAACTTTGTCTGAGATATGAATTCCCAAATAAAAAAGAAGATTGGTCAAAAAATGATTTAAGTAATTCAAAAAAGACACCAGAAAACATATTATTGCGCAGACGGTTTGGTCTCATGGTTTTAGGAATCAGAAAACTACCCAATGCGGATGTTCCAATGAATACAATAATGATAAGCATCCATGTCCAAAGGTCAAACACTGTTACCAATTCTTGCAGATGATATACCCAATGATATCGTTCGAAGTGACAGCTCACAAACATTAATCTATGTCGATGAAGCACTAATTCAAATGTTTGTAGTTCTGCCAAGCTTTCTTTTGATTCTAATGCCAAAATTGGACGTATTTTTGGATGATAGCCTATTCTGTTTGTCTTCAAGCGTGTACACATTTGCATTTCTTTCCAGTAGTACAGTTTTACGTCATGATGTTTGATAAAATGTAGTGTTGTGTTGGCAGGAAATAGTTGCGAGAGAATATGAGCATCTACTAAATAGTGCATGCCTTTAAAAATTATGGTTTTAAAGTCATATAGATGCCTAACCATTTTGCTGATCGAAAGATCTGGCTTTTTATTTAAAATTGGGTGATAATCGTATGAAATGATATCAACTGATAGCGGATTTGCTCTCAAATGCAAACTAACTATGTTGTCTATCATATTTTTTGAGTTTATAATCCACAGCGACTTGCTCATACGAACAAAATTGTATGGTTGACATGGATCACAATATGGACAGAAAACATACCAACCCATTTCAACTGTCGATGTAACCACAATTAATAAAGCCTCTATTTTTCGAACCAAAAAAACCTGGTTAAGAATACCTGAGCTCCATATTATTTTGCCATCGTTATTATAGCAAATTGATGTCTCAGTTGGCCGGCATATGAGAACCGAATATTTTGGCACGGTATTGATGTACCTATACCGCACAATTTCGTCAGCCCTATTTATTGCTAAGGTAATCCATGTAGGGTCTTTTAATACCATTTTGTAAGAGGAATGATTGTAGAACATGAGTGAATCTGCCTCCTTGTTGTAAGGATGAAAGTACACATTCGTCTCACAATTCGTTGTTTTGCTGCTCATACGATATTTATCGTTTGTAGTTTGGCGGACATACTTTTTAGCAATGGATTCTGCCAACATGAAGGGTGATTTAGTAGTATTGATTCGTGAAGGTTGAAACCCCGCCTTCGAAACTATTTTCGCCCAAGTTATTGGTTTTGAAGGCAGTAGTTCTTGCGGTAGAATGTAGAGCGGACTCGTGTGGCAAAAGTAGCGGAAGAGCACAATTGGCTGAGTGACGACAGAAAAATCAATTTCAACGCCACGAAAATTAATAACTCGAATAATGCAACCAGTAAAAACATTCGTATTGCTAATATCTTTAGGCTCTTCATTTTGATAACTAGCCATTGAAGCTCCTCCAGATAGTTCTAGATATAGGTGAATAAACACAGAGATCTGGAACCTGATCATTATGTTTTGAGAATTGCACAAGTTAAAGATCATCGGAAAAATGAAAGTTACGGAAAATTGTAGCTGTGGTTCAAATTTAGCTTTTATAGAATTTAGCTTTACTTGTTTGTATGTTTAGATTAACTATGAGAGGCCATAAATAATTGAACTATCAAGTGATGTGATATTACGACTGAAAGAACTTTAGGTCTAACTAGACATGCACATTATATCGATGCACAGTATTGCCTAAGCTTTTTCAGCCAATTTGGTTTGGTAATCCTCTTTGAATATTCAAATTAGCATCCTGTGATATTAAAAGTAGAATATTTTAAAAAACGTATCCGAAAAATTCTTCACCGTTTCAATTATTTTACTTTTATTTTGACTCAACACAACCACAAATGTATCACTGGGGAATTACAAACGAAAGGCCGATATATATGTACGTTTTGCTTATTTAATGAACGGTGGAAATGGGTATGAAGTCTTTTTTTGTCAGAAATGAATCACCAAAATATAAATGATATCTCAATCAATAAGTTTTGAAAATGTTTTTTAATCGAAATTATATTTCAGCTCGAAAAACAAGTAAGTTTTTTTGAGAGGTTTAACATGGACTTATTTTCTCAACTTTGAAGGGAAATATTAAAACTTCCCGTACATTATAAATCCAATCCCACAGTATTTGTCGGCTGAAAAATATACAAGCAAGTCAAGCAGAAACTAGTCTGGAACGTAATTGACCCCGAGCTATAGTGTCAGTTATGCCGATTATACTTAGCTTATATACAATAATTGGTTTTTGGCAAAAATAATCAATAACTTTAATCAAAAAACATCCAATTTTATGGTCCACTTCCTTGTTGTATGTTTTTCTATAGAAAAAAGAGTGTTAGTTTTTTTAGTTTTGTATGTACTTTTACGGTTAACATGATCAATACAATCAAAAGCACCGACAGGAAAATCAAGTATTTTATATTTACACTTGATATGCTTTGTTCATGTTTCCACGATCTACTCTAGTACTCTAGCACCATACGTAAATACAGGTTCGCTTTCAACCGTGTATTCAAGTCATTATTTATTTGAGATAGTTTAAAAATAAAAGTTCGCAAAACTGTACATGCAACTATACCTACGTTACTTTATGTACCAAACCAGCGATTGAGTAAAAAAATGATAACGTAGAGAGTATCTTGATTGTGAGTTTAGGATAAAATTTGATCATCAGCGTTTTGTACTTTTTATTGCTTTTTAGGTATTCGTCCAACTCTCGAAACAAGATAATTTGTATTAAAAATATTTAACGCACTCACAAGACTGTCTTTTACATATATATATACTAATGGAATTAAGCTTAATGTTTTTAAAGGAATTTAAAACACATATTTTATTGTATATATTTATTAGAGACACTTTTAACAATCCAGCAAATAGTTATTCCCTATAGTCAAGTTTGAAATATGTCTCACATTGAACACCACACGAAGAACAATGGCTATAAAGTTTAAGTTTTCACACGTACATTTGGCTTCATAATCAATCCAATCAATAAAGATTGGGCACAATTAGATGCGGATTTCCTGAATCGCAATTGGTTCGCCTTTGTTTTTGCTCAAGAATACTTACAACGATAATAAACAACAATAACTTTTAAATTTAAAACTTATGCAATATATTTTAGCAAAACAATTAATTCTTCAAAATCCTCGTTTAACTTATTCACTTGGAAAATCGAACTGTGTAAAAGAATGTTTGTCTGTATGCATTATATTTTCCAAATCTACACGAACCATTAAACACATTATTTTACTCAAACAATATTTCCCGATTTAATAGCCTTCTCTTACGACAACATTTGGCTTCATACTCAATCCAATCGATAAATATTGAGCACATACACTTAAAGTTTTCCAGAATTGCGAATAACTCGTCTGTGTTTTTGCTAAAGTTTGCTTACATTGATAAAGAAAGACATTGATTTTTTCAACTTAGAAGTTCTACAATCGTTTTTAACTAAGCCATTATTTCCTCAAAAACTCGCTTAACTTATTCACGTCTACAACCTACAATATTATGCATTACTGTATGTGTAGGCTTTCGTAAAAACCACACGAACCATTACTATCATTTATGTGTTTGATTCACTCAACTGACACTAGCCGAACTGCTCTTCTTTTCTTCCATGCTAAATATCAGCAAGGAAGTATACTATTGATTATTTCAACCTAGATCTTATGAAACCATTTTTCAAAAAAAGCAATTATTCTTTAAAGAAATTCGTTTAACTTATAATTTATCACAATGTGCCTACATGTCGGAAATTCTAATGGCTTTTTAAAAGTCCGCACAAGTCTTTGGTGCGAAGCCATGAGCAATAATATATTCTACGCTTGGAATTTTAAAAGCTTATTCCAATAGTACTTTAAGATGCAAAATTTAAATAGATGTTTACTATTGTAAATCATTAATTACCGCAGACATTGTTGAATTGACACGTAATACCAGATTTCAAAGTAAACAAAATATAAATTTTAAATCAAACATGTTCAATCGTGTCTACCTTTTATAAATTTGTCACTTAAAATCATTTTTTAATGCGATTTGCCAATAATGTTGTCATTTTTGGAAAAATGTATCATTCCTTAGTGTACGTTTACTGGTTTGTCTTTTAAATCTTTTTCACAAACCTTTTTTCCAAAAAAATATATTTTCTTTTACCTAAACACGGAAGTTTGGAATATTATTGGATACGTGAAACCATCTACTAAAACTATATTATTCTACAAAAATTGTGGTCACAGATTTCACAGAATTAAGCGTCAAAGCGATTTAAGAACTAATTTTTTACAAAAAGGATTTTTATTTCTCTTGGAAAACAATTATTTTTAAAACCAATTGAGCTCATAAGTCGCAAGTTCCCTATATCCCGTTGTCAGGTTTATTATTCAATTAACTACGCTGTTTACTGGAAAAAGAGGTTATTGATGAATTTAATTTGTTTTAGATTTAAAGACGAAGATTTGACACAGCTAGCAGATAATCTTGGACGATGAAAAGACGGAAACCTTGGCCTTACTTAATTCTGGAATTACGTCAGCTTATTTTAATTCGTTTAAAAAAGGATTGATAAGTGAAATTTGTTTTTAGTTACTTAATTTATTTGTAAAATTTTTGGTTTTGGTGACATGCCAAATGAGAAAAAAATTGACACTTTTAGTATGGACTCTAAAGGAGGAACCAGTTCAGCGCATTCTTAACTGCCCACTTCGACTCAATGTTTATTTAAGATCCGAGGCGCTATTTAGATTCAAATCGCAAATATTCTCAATCAATCAGTCAGTTAATCAAAATTATATTTGAAAAAGGTAAGTGTAGTGAAAATAATTGAAGTGGCCAGTTATACAATCAAATAAATCCGTAAAAATTGACACATTTATTATAACTGAAACATTCCAAATTTATATAACAAATTAATCTACTCTGGCTATTTGTTTTCAGATTTTGAAAATAATAATTTTCCCGCTGGCGTACCAACCACTTAAATCTCCAGCCTAGTGATCAGCTGTTCTGTATTAAGCCTTGGGCTGGTTTGGGGCAACAACAAACTAACCGCTGTATTTATTAAATTATAAATGTGGTGGTTTTTTAATTTTAATCAGGTAAAATAAAAAAATCTGGATCCGGAGAAGAAAAATTGGGAAGATAGATGGGCATGGAATTTGGCAATGAGGAGGATGTGGTGGAAAATAGTCAGTTGACATAAAAAGAGGAACAACCAAAAATGTTGGTGATCAAATTGGTAGTGACAGATTTGCGCAATTAAAATGGAAATAGATTTTAAAAGGAATATTTTAATTTTTAAAATTGTAGATTTCTTTGATTTTTTCCTATTTAAATCGCAAATTGGTTTAATAAATTCGAATGGGATGACGGATAACAAGTTGAGAGGATGGGAGTGGCCAAGACGAAGGAGGCGAGGATAAAAAAATCTATTCGATAATTTCATAATAGTTTAACTACTACAATTAACTAATTATTGCTAGTTTTAATTGATGTGGATCGGTTCAGATTTAGTGGTGGTCCCAGCCTAGTCTTCTTGTCAAGTGTGCACCCATCGCCCATTCAGGAATCAGATCCTCTTCCGGAAAATGTAAAAATAATAAGTTAACTGTTAACTTTTTATTTTTAACATTATAACAGAATATTCCCAAAATTAAGTTTTGGGTAACTAGAAATCAGCTGATTGTTGGACTCGGCTGCTGAGTGGTGGCGGCATGGCGGCTGTGGTGATGATGATGTGATGACAAATAATTTGGATCAAAAAATTAAACAAGCGCGAAAAATGAGATAAGCTATTTTTGAAATTACCACAAAAATTGGCTCCAATTAAAAATAAGTGAAATATTTTTTTTTTACCATAAATTGATGTCTCTCGGATCCTCCTGCCGCTGATGACGATAAGTATTGACATCTGGAAAATAAAATCGCCTTTAATTTAGAATAACGCACAAAGTTATTTTCAATAGAGAAAAATATTCAATTAACTATTGACGCGGATTACACTTACATCTTACATAAATATAATTAAGAGGATTCACTGATGACTCTTTGTGAGTTGACTCGTCGTGGATCGGATGGAAAGTGGGCCTTTTTCAGTTCCCCTTGTTTTTACCTTGCAATTGCAGCACAAAATAAAATAATTTTAATTTACAAATTAATTAAATCATTTTACGGTCAGAAACACATGAGTAAATATTTACCTGAATATAACGTAGATTGAAATTACCTGCGTGCTGAAGATGTTGCTTTAGAAGATGTTTTGGGACATTTGGTGTGCTAACATGATCAGCTGACTTGACCTTTGAGTGAATTTGTTGTCATAATTGCTAGTAAAGCCTATTGAAATAAAGATTGGTATGCCATTGAGCAAAATTTACCTTTCATATTAATTAACTGCACTGTGGAAACGTTTTAGAATAAAATTGGAGAATTAGGAAAGACAAAAAATGGTTTTCAGTTCTTTTAATTATATTAAATCAGGCTAACGTGTTATTTATTTTGTAATTTTCGTATTCGATGCTCTATCATTTTCCTTTTTAATGGAAGCAGTGTTGGGGATGGCTAAAAAATTTCGGTATCGTTCTCGGTTTTGCCCTCAAATTATCTGCGGTATCGTTATCGTTCTCGGTATTGCATATAAGTAACTCT
>JAQFXM010005546.1:0-14752 GCA_034693345.1 Entomobrya multifasciata | reverse complement strand
TTGGTGAAGTACACCAGAGAATTGAGGGTGGGGCTGGTTAAAGCAAAGATTAGTCCATTACACAATTGTGGATGCAACGATGCAAGTGGTACACCTGTAGTTCAGATTGGAAATCAGTACCGCAACGAAGAGAAAGTATTAGGGTTGATTGATGTACTTCATTGCATTCCTATCATTTTCCACTGATGACTGTAAAAGGAGAGCAAACTGGACTGATTACTACGGTCAGTGAACCAGAAGTCGTACGCAAAAAAAACGTTCACAGCAGAGTTTCCGTCGGATTTGGATATGAAAATTAAGGCGCTTTTGATTTATGCTACTGTTATGATTGACTTCGAACATGTTGAAGTTCCAACCTTAGCTTTAGTCACAAAAAAGTGTATTTAATTATTTGAGTCATTAATGATTAATTATTTAAAACATTTAAACATGATCATTACTATGGTTTAGTTGAATAAATTATTTTTATTTAACAATGACAGTTTTGAAGCTTCTCATATTGAATATGAATTAATTGTATTGCCATACAAGACACAGCACAACATGGTTACAATCTAAATTATAAATTATAAATTTATAGAATTATGTGTCTGTAATCTACTAATTATTCATAATTTTTTCCAAATTTTGGTAAATCATTTATAATTTTTCATTGAAAATACATTCCAAATTCCAATGATCTTGAAGAACCTAGCCTACTAGAAATGGCGACACATTCTGGCAATGACGACACACTTCCAGGTTTAGAATGCCTCGATCCCATTAACAAACTGATGATCGTTGAAGATCAAAATTTTGGTCCAATGAACCCCCAAGGATTCCAACAATATCATATTTTAGACCCAGCGGGTAGTCGCCTATTTTTCTGTACAGAAAGCACAAAACTGGAACATAACAAGTGTTGTTGTTGTTGCAAAACAAGAGATACCAGATCCATACGCCCGTGGACAATAGAAGCTTTCGATGGCCAAGGTACTTCAATCCTGACTGGTTATCGGAGTCCCCTCAAACATTGTTGGGCTGCAAGTAGATATGATACTCAAGTTTCATCCTCTTCTGGTCTACCGCTTGGTGGAATATACATGAAATTCCATGCTAATCCTTGTAAAGAACATTCAACTTTGAAAATTTTGGATGCAAGTGGAGAACCTGTAATTCAAGTTAAGGCGCAAACGCTCGCCGGCGGATGTTTCAGTTTCAGTGAACAGAGATGCCACGAATTTCCAGTGATGACTATGGATAAACAGTTATGTGGCATGATTACTTGGTATTCAGATTCCATTTTGAAACCAAGCAATTTCGGAATCGAGTTCCCAGCAGATTTGGATGTCAGAACGAAGGCACTCTTAATTTATGCTGGTATCATGATTGAATCTTGGTATGTTCAATATCATCGGGAATATCGACGAAGGTAATTATTCGACAAAAAGAATAGCTCTTATTATAACCTTTTGAAGCAATGTTATATCCTGTTACATTTGGCAAAATTTAAATAAAGTTTTCAAAGATTTATCGTTGCATTGCAAAAAAAAATTCATTTCACATATCATTTTATTTTCATGGCTTCCAAAGGTGTTTAATTGGTCCCATATCTTTCTAATTCCACCTAAAATTACTCGTTTTCATAATTAACTATTGATTGGAAACTGGTTTTCTTGGTCCAAAAGCCAGGATCTCTCACATCATGTAATTAACGTCACTTGGCTGTCAAAAATAACAATGGTAAGGTTCCACACTCGGGGTTTCACATCAAAAAGTTACATTTTTAGGTATTTTTTGTATGAAAAAGTCATATAGAATACGGACATATAGCAAACCTGTCATTTGCATTTTATTCATACTCACATACCAAAATGATTTCTGATCAGTCTACTCACTCACGGCCAGTTACCAAATCGTTGATTTGAGAAATTGGTAATTTTATTGAAACATTGTAATATTTTATTTTTTGAATAACGCTAATAGAAAACTGTTCACATTTTGCCTGCATTACATTTCCAACGGCTGTGATAACATAATACATAATATTTATTTACATCTTTCACCAAAACAATTTTTCGTAGCACGAGCTCAATTCGGTTACATTACAAATCGAATGTATGTATGTACTGAACTTAATTAAAAATAATCATTTTTACACGTAAAAAATATTCAAGCACCAATGAACAGCACATCGGATTATAGAATGAGTATACTGAGATTGGGGGTGTGGGTAAAAATATATAACAAAAGTTTAGCTTTTCTGGTTTAATGTGCTATAAGGTTTACTTCTTTATGAACTATAGAATAAGCTAGATAGCTCTAGGTCTAATTGTTAACGTAGGCCTGGGTTGAAAGTTGAAATCGTTTTCAGATGCGGGCACGGGTAGGGCAGGGGAACAATTTATCCAGAAGTATAAAAATCTTGACTTTCCAAATTACTCATCTTCTCAATCATTATCCACAATCACTTCTTGAAGCGGCTTCAGCAGTTCTTCTACCCTTTTTAGGGCGTAAGTCCAAACAAAACTGAAAAATCCAGTAATTCATCAATTTAAAATCGCAAATTAAAACATCTTCAGGGGAAAAATCAAAAATTCCTTCTTTTCTCAGCTAAATTCGGTCCAAATCCAAAATGTTTCAATGTTTGTAGTTTGCAGCCTCATTGATTTATTGCAAACTCCCTGGCTTTCATGTTTAAAAATTCTGTTTCTGGGTAAAAGGTAGTTTAGTCCTCCAGAAGATGAAAAGAAAAGGTGAAAGGCTTTTATCATTCGTGGCGAAACCACTTTTTTAGGATTACGGGTAACCATTTCCAAAATATTTTTTATAAAATTTACAACCACCTATTTCTAAACCTTTTCGTGTAAATTACGATTTAATTTACAATAGAGGAGCTGACAATTTAATATTTTATTCCTGTCACAAACTTAATTGCCATACACAACACATAATGTTATAGCATAAAAAATAATTTTTAATCTCTCAAAAAAAACTACATTACATTTGTAAAAATTTAAATAAAACTGTATCCTAAATTATTCGTAAAAAATGGAATCCAATGATCATAAAGAAGAAGTTAGACCCTCTTTCATAGTGACAACACCTTTTGGCGACTGTCCTCCAGGTCTAGGATGCCTCATTCTTACAAACAAACTATCAATCTTGGAAGAACGAGATGCTGGTCCAATGAACCACAAATCTTTCAAACGATACCATACACTAGACGCTTTAGGTAATCACCTATTTTTCTGTTCTGAAACAAAAGAATTGAAACGCACCGATTGTTGTCGCATTCGCCGGGATTTTTCATCCATACGCCCTTGGACAATTGAAGCTTTGGACAGTCACGACGATTCAATCTTGATTGGTTCTCGAAGTCGGATGTCGACAAGTTGTTGTTATATGAAACAGAACTGCAAAGTGACCTGTTTTGGTCAGATACTTGGTAGTATTCAACAAGTTATCAAACTTTATAAAGATGAGTCAACTTTGAAAATTGTGGATGCAAGTGGAACACCTGTGGCTCAAATCAAAGCATATCATAATTTTGATGGAAGGCTCTGTGGTAATAAAAGATGCCATGAATTTCCATTGATGACTATGGATAAACAGGTGTGTGGCAAGATTACTTGGTGTAACAATTCAATCTGGGATCCAAGCGAGTTCGGTGTCGAGTTCCCCGCAGATTTGGATGTGAAAACTAAGGCCCTCATAATTTATGCTACTTTCATGATTGAATTTTGTTTTGTCCAAGCAGAACGGCAACATCGTAGGAAATAATTCAACAGAAAAAAATCAATCAGTTTAATTAAGCCATTGAAACAATGTAGTGGAATCGATTGTCCTATCATTTTGCAAAATTTAAATAAAGATTTTCTCAAAAATAATTATTGATAATTTAACATGTATCGTTCATTCATTCAAAGTTCCAAGGTGGTCAAGTCCCACTCCTTCCTAACTTTACCAAAAAATTACCACTGGTCTCTTGTTAATTAACACTGTTAATTTAACAGATTCCAGTTTACAAACAAAACTGGATTGGATGAAACCTGGAATCAGAATGAAAATGTTAAGGTACCTGTTTAATAGCACGTATGTTACAATAACCGGAAATATGGACTACCCCACCTCATCCAATTTCAATTTTGTAGGCGACAATGAGATGAAACCCGCACAGACTGACTGCCAAATTAAGTTACATCTCACATTACCCCAAATTGGCATCCAATCTTCCTTCCATTTTTCTGTGTGATATCTTTGTACAGTTATTCGGCATACAACAGAGCTATTTACATAAACACGACAATTATTGCTTGAATTTATGCTGAAATTTATATTGCTGCTAATAAACTCTTCTGACTATTTTATTAGTTCCTTATACCCCTCTTGTTTTTATTGATACATGGGTTATTTAAGCAGTCGCAATGAATCATCATCGGAAACATGGCATCTCAATCCACAAAATTTTTATAGGTTCCCCAAAGGTCACTCTCACGCTTATTGGGTAAATGTTGCTGGTGGTCAGTAACAATCAGTATGAAAATACGAAATGAATGAGGAATTTACTAAAATAAAAACGTCAAAGTGAATATATGGTAACATGGAAGAGGTATGGCTTTACACAAAACCGGTAGTCAAGTCAACAATGCAGTAGTAGTGTTTATATTGTTGATAGTGTGCTTATCAAGTTATCACATTAGTCACAATTAGTTGACTTTTCATAAACAATTGTTTGCCTACTTTTGGTTTCTGTTACAGACATCGTCATGATAGCGTGGCGGCTATAATTAAATCTAAAACGAAGCGACGAAGAGAGACTATAGAAACCAGTTACAAAAGTCAGAATAAAGTGCCAAGGTTAATGGCTGTATAATTTTTGCTAAGAAAATGAAAATTGTTACACGAGTTATCCTTATTGTTACTCAAGTAACAAAACAAATTAAGTCAACAGGTAAAAAAGTGCGAGTATTTTTGGTGTTGTGATATATGCGACTATGGTTATATAAACAATCATTTTATATTCCCATTTCTGAGTATATTCTTTCAGGAAACATTATAGGAAAAATAAGGATGAAGATGATCATTGTTTTAATCTTGTCACGTGGCGGAATTCGCAGATTCACACACGCATAAATATAAATACATGCAAGATAGAACGGTTGTTATGAGAATGGTAGGCGGATGACGAAAGATTTATTGCCTAATTGTAAATTAAAATTAAATTTAAGTATTTTTAGGCAGTTTATTGAGTAAGTTAAGGAAATGGATCATAATACGTTTGATATGATGAGATGAGGTGTGCAGTTTTGTTGGCATCTTCATCTGTTGAAATTTTGCCAAAATCTCCAGAAAAAAGAACTAAATAAAAACCACCCACATGAAAAAATTTGAGAAATTAACAAAAAAAATTAATTGTGTTACAAATGGACTTTTTAAAATTGAAATGTTTGAATTTAAGATTGTAAAAAAGTACAAAAATTGGTTGCATTGCTATTCTTTTCTTCAAGCTTTGAGTACACAATACAGTCACATATTTAATTTCCATATTTATTTTTGTCACTTTTGACAACTACATCTTGTTTGTTTGTCTTCCATTGAACAAAGAAAAAATTGTTTAACTTGTCTAGTCAGAACAGAAAATGATTCAGGAGCCATTTAATTAAAATGTCAACTCGACTTCTATTCAGTGATCACGATTCAATGAATAAATTTGTTTGTCTCTGCTACTCTTCTTCTGCCTTTCTGTCAAAGACAAACATTTTCTATTATTTTCTATTCACAAAAAGAAAATTAATGAAAATATTATACAGGTCAGGTCAATTGATAGTTAAATCAATTTAACTTTTTACAATAGCAAATCTATTCATTAAAAAAATATATTGACATTTTCATCGACATCAAGATTTCGTGATCTGAACGCTTTAGGAAGCTCAATAAATAATTTTACATGTTTTAATTTAAGTAATCAAGATGATCTTTTGTCTTGCTTGAGTTCACCCATCATATATTATGAGCAAGTAAATATGCCTAATTTGTTTGTGATTGTGTAAGATAATGATTTTTATTAGTTTTTATTTATGAGCATATTTTGTGAATATATTTAGCTTTGTTAAAAATGGAGATGAGCATTTTTAAACAGGATATCTCCAATCAACGTACAACAAAGGAAATCTTCAAATTGTCTGCGTCTGTCTGGTTTGTTGAGTACACAAATATGTAAAATTGATCATCTTCATAAACAAAGGACATGTTACTTGTTATGAAACGTCTCTTTTGCTTATCCATATAATATTTATGAGATGCACAACTGTACCAAGTGACATGACACCTAATAGTCGCCGCCTATTTTTAGTCTAGTCTGAATCCTGGATTAAATTCAAACGACTATGTTTTAATTTTAGATTTCCTCCCGACGTCATTGAATTAAGGAGTTTTCCAGTTAAACTTTATTAAAATACAATTAAAACGGGATTTAAAGTCAGTATCAGCATCAGCGTCGGCCTCCCTGAAAAAAGTGAATTGAAGTTCAAGGTCACTTTACACTTAAAAAAGCGCAGCATAATGTTTTCTTTGTTCTCATGAGTCAGATATTCAGCATGATAATTTTTTTATGTCATTGTCACCCATATAATTTAGATGAAGATGATACTACACTTATTTTTAACAAAAAGTTTCGTAAAAACCCACAAAATAAATGGCTTTTCAGGTAAATTATCATATTTTTCACATAATTTCATCAATTTCTACTAACTTAATTTTTTTCAATTTTTTTTTCTCCATGCCGTGCAAAGCAAAACGTGTGTGTTTACCTACTTATTATAACTGCAGATAAAAATCTCTAATGACCATGTTTTATACACACACATGTTTATTTTTTGCCAGGGGAAGTTGCTGCGAAAACCTTAAAAAAAGACTGGAATAAACGTGAAGAAAAATCAGTATGAAAATTTTTAACAAAATTACGATTCTTCTGAGAAGTTGTAAAAAAATCTCTGAAACATGTGTAGTTACATAGTTTTGGAGTGTGCTATAAAAATTTGCACAAGAAAAAAAAAATGATAGAGAGATAGATGGGTACAGTAAATAGAATTAAGCAAAGCTCATCTTCAAGGGCAAGGACGTGATATATGTTTTGTACATGTTAATTTTAGTGCGTGCAGTGCAGGTATCTCATCCTATCAAACATACTTATCATTCTAGTAATCGTAATAAATATATGTATGCGTGCTTGCTTAACTTATTGCTTCTCACCTAACTTGTTAAACAAACATGGTAAAAAAAATCAATGTATCACATTGCCCCAAACTAAATCATTTTTACAGTTAAAAAAGATGGATTGGTATGCAAATAATAATTATAATGATGACATGTGTGGTGAATAATGTTTGCAGATATATTTTTTTTTAAATGGGCGTAGTTTATTTGGCCTGACAAGTTTAAAAAATTGTGATGACTTTGTTGATATTGATGATGAGTTGATCCTATTGTCTTGGAACATGACTACAAAACTCATCTTCATATTTTTCATTAGAATAAGAGGAATTCAGCTGAGTGATGATGGATGGATGACTGGAAGTTCTGAAATAATATGTATGTATTGAGATGCGTGTGGTTAGGTTTGGTTTGGCGTTCGTTTGGCGAACACGCGGCGTTGTGTTATCTTAAAACGCGTTACCTATCTTCCAGTGTTTTAGATATAAACAACGCCTTTGTGTACTGCGCATATTTATTGCGATGATGAGAACAAGCTTGGTGATATGCTACGTTGAAGATTGAAAAATGGAAATGTTTCAATGCAACTTGTGTTTTATGAGTATAATATCCAGCGTGAGAATTGAGAATGTTGTGGAAGAAGATGAAGATGTTTGGTGTTGAGTTGGTGGAGATGTTGGATGTTGAACACTTCCTGGCTGGACCTTGCCTTGCTTGTCATATATTTCTTTTAGTATAATTTAATCAGAGAGGTAGCACCTACTTTACATAGTATTTGGAGGCTACGAGGCTACTGCCGCTGGACAATTTTTCAGTTAAAACTAAACAGTCAGAACGAATTGGTCAGCCGTTCCAGTCACAAGTCTGAGCAAACTTGCACGTCAAGGCAAACTAGAAAAGTTAAACTGATTTCATTTTCATTCCAAGGCTAAATAGTCTTTAAGTAAACTTTGTTGTCATTATCATCATCGTCTAGCGTCTTGGTCGTCATGAAGGTAAATATTTTGGTTTGGAAGCTTTGTCTCCGACTCCAGCAAAATTTGGTCTATATAATTTTCAATCTGGCTTTCTCAGAAATAAATGTTTTTTGTTTTATTTGACATCAGGTCACGTTCATTTGGACACTTTTGGCTGTGATTGCCACAGCAACTTTGGTCTATTCCCAAAACATTTTCAATACAAACTACAGGATCCAACAGCAACGTGGGGTCTCCTCGGGATACAACCGTTATGGACAGCGACCTTCAGTAGATCCCTCTGCTTATTATACGGGTGCTAACAGAGCCAAAATCGCCAGACATTTGGCTCAGTACAACTTTTAAATCAGCATTTTTTAATTCTTTACTGAAACCAAAGTGAAAAAGTGCCATGAAAATTTCATATAAGCTTGTTACCCACATTTTTAATCACGAAAAAATATCATGAGTCGTGGGACGCAACAAGATGGATATTACTTGTTTAAAAATTTGTTTTTATTTTTAATTAACTAGGTAATTAGCTAATTAATTAGGTACATATCGTACCATATTTAATCCACATAAATAAATAACAAAGAGATTCAAGAAAAACAAATGAAAAGATGAGTTAGTTTTCTTTTTCAAATGGAAAAAATATTATCACTGAAAGTTTGCACGAAAAAGGAACACCGGTTTTAAGTATTTTTAGTAGCGTCCACCACCGCCTCCTCCACGATGATAACCACCACCGCCACCACGTCCTCCTCTTCCCCCACCACCTCTATAATTATCTCTCCTGTCATCAGTATCATGCCTATTATCTCTTCTTCCTTGTTGCTGTTGATCCTGTTGATAGTATCCACCTCCACCACCTCCTCCTCTATTATCATGTTGGTAGTAACTTCCACCACCTGCGCCCCCTGAACTATAACTTTGTTGTTGCTGCTGCTGATAATTATTGTAACCCCCTCCTCCTCCGCCCCCTCTTTCACGGTTATCATATTGATTATTGTATCCACCTCCACCACCTCCTCTGTTATCATATTGTTGACGTTGTTGGTTGTTATATCCTCCACCACCACCTCTACTATCTTGTTGATTATTATAGTCACCCCTTCCTCTTCCTCCTCTATCACCACCCCCACCACGGTCACTCCAGCCACCTTGCACCCTTCCTCCCCCACCACCACCACGATCACCACCGCCTCTCCCTCTGCCCCCTCCTCTTGGTCCCTGACCTCCCTGAATCCATCCCGACGACCCTGCAGGTGCTCCACCTTGTCTCTGCTGCCACGGTGGCATTTCCGGTGGCGGTGGTTGAATTTCATCTGTCCTTCCACCTCGATCTGGAACCCTTCCAATAACCACACTGTTTACCGCACTCTTTGTATTTTTTCTTACTGAAGCACTCGCCGTCTTTTCTACAACCGGTAGGTCCACTCTCGCAGCCAGGATATCACTAACTTTTACATTTGTTTGACCAGTTAACTGAGGCCGATGCTGTTGAAACTTGTCATTAATCTCCTTTTCCTTCTTTCCTTTCAATCTATCCGACCAATGGAAGGATTGCACTGTGACATCCAGTCTTTTCAAAAGCATCTCTCTCCTTTTCTGGTAATCTGCACTTAGCTCGTCAAAGTACTTTTCCACTTGAGACCACTGACTTGGGCTGAGATAACCATCGAAAAGGGGATCCAGCACTCCAGTTGTCTTCAGTACAGTTGCCAGCTTTCCATTAATATTATTCCAGAGCTGGGCAATAGCTATATTTTCTGGAGGCTTCCCAAGACCCAATTCCATAATAATTTCTCTGAGAATTTTGGCATTTGAACTTTCATCCAGCTCGACTTTTAATTGTTTTGATTTTGTGCTGTGAACCCATACTATTCTTGCGGCTTGTAATTCAGAAAGGACGAAATTCAACATTATTTTCTTCTTCTCCGCAGCGTCAAATCTACTGTTAAGAGGTTGCTCCATAATTGAGTTGTAAGGACAGCCAAGCTCTTTTAATAATCCACTAAACTCCATTTGGAAATCGGGGAGATCTTCGGCTGTCTTGATGGGATTCACTACTTCCTCCGTTTGGGCGACACATTGGAGCTCAACGGCAGCCCAGGAGATGATTTCAGAGTATTGATTCCAGTCATTAATTAAGGTGTCTAGTTGGGAACGTTCCATGTTGGCAGGGGCTTTGTTCAAGTCGGCCAGGGCCTCCATGATCATGTAGTCTACTTGGTCGACCTGCATTTTGACGGGTGGGCTTTCTGGAAAATTTGGAAAAAAAACTCAAGAAGTTAAAATACAATTTAGATAAAATAAATATGAAGTTCAAAACTGCAGAGTTCAAATGATAACAAGCTTACCTTTGCGATGACCTTACTAGTAAACAACAGGACTCCAAAAAGTGACCTTAGGTCCCTGCTGCAAATTTTCACTTCCGGTTTCAATGATGATTTTTTTAGAGTTTTTATGGAAAACCAAACCAGGCTTCAAATTTTCTGATCAGCCGGTCTCCTGTCTGTAAACAAGATGGTAAAAGATGCAGAGACAGGCAAAAGGATGCTTATATTTTACTTGACGTTTTCATAAAAGCATGAAACGAAGCATTCAACAAAGCGAACAAGCTGCCAGAGAGCGAGGAAATGGGGAACGCTTGTGTAGTTTTGGATTGGGGTATCGTGAGAAAAATTCTGGGCAAGCGCCAGTATTCAGAATGCTTAGCGTGTGGTTAAGCTCGGTAGATAGCTTTTTGCATTGAAACTTGTGGCAGCTCTTCAGCATCGGCATTTGCCATTCGGTTGGAAGAAGTTAGTATATCGGATAGGGATTAATATTTTAACAGCTCTAAGTGTAAACTTTACAGGTTTTCATCATGGTAAGTAATTTAAAATTAATTGAATAGTTAAGATTAGTTGTGCTAGCAAATTTAATATAGGGGATTTCATTTATTTTTGGGGTTTGACAAGTTTAATTGAAAGAAAGTTGTAGTATTTTTATGGGGATTAAGATTTAAGATGGTTGGGTTGAGGATGTGTAGGGAATTAATTTTATTTACTGGTTTAATTGATTGATGTGTAGCTAAGTATGCTGTGTAATTAAAAGTTGACACTAATTTTTGTGCTTTTTGCTTGATTTTGTGTAGGGTTTCGTCAAGGTTGTCAAGAACAAAGCGTACTTCAAGCGCTTCCAAGTCAAGTTTAAAAGGCGTCGTGAGGGAAGAACTGATTACTATGCGCGTAAAAGGCTTATCGTCCAAGATAAGAACAAGTATAATACTCCCAAGTACCGTATGATCGTCCGTATTACCAACCGTGATGTCATTACCCAGGTAAATTTTATATTTCAAGCATTTAATCTTTCAAGTTTTCTTAAGAATCATCATCAGCCATGAAACTGAAACAAGGTTAACTAATTGTTGGTACTTTAAATATTTTTATAGATCGCCTATGCCCGTATCGAAGGAGATATCGTAATCTGTGCCGCCTACAGTCACGAGCTCCCCAGGTATGGCGTCAAGGTTGGTCTTACCAACTACGCCGCTGCCTACTGTACCGGTCTCCTCCTTGCCCGTCGTGTAAGTTTAAAAAAATGCAATCAGTTAAATATGTTATGGCAGTTAGCATAGTAATTAACGTAGTGATGACAACGATGACGAGTATGACTGTCACGTATACATGCCCTTAAAATTGTATTCCTACTCAAAGGTTCTCTTTGATTTGGATTGTTAATGTAGAGGGTGTGACAGCTTTGATTTTAATGAGGCATTTGTCTGAACCAAACAAGCATATAAACACAAATGAAATAAACATTAAACATCGTCAACAAGTAAAACTAACAATTTGTTTGATAACTTTTTAAATTGACAGCTCTTGAAGAAGTTGGGTCTTGACGGTATCTATGAAGGTCAGAAGGAAGTTGATGGTGACTACTTTGGAGTTGAAGAAGCCCCTGGACAACCTAAACCTTTCCATGCCGTTTTGGATGTCGGTCTGTACAGAACTACCACCGGAGCCAGAATCTTTGGCGCTTTAAAGGGTGCTGCTGATGGTGGCTTGGATATTCCCCACAGTGAAAAGAGATTCCCCGGATGGGACACTGAAAGCAAGGAACTCAACGCCGAAGTCCATCGCAAGCACATTATGGGTCTTCATGTTTCCGAGTACATGTCTACCTTACTTGATGACGATGAGGCTGCCTTCAAACGCCAGTTCTCTAGGTTTATCAAGGAAGGTGTCTCTGCCGATGGTGTAAGTTAACTTTACATGATAACCACATAAAATTTGCTCATTTTCTGAAGTTTCAGTAATTTTACAAAAATTCTAAACATTTTTGTTGTATGTATATTTTAGATGGAAAGTATGTACAAGAAAGCCCACAACGCCATCCGTGCAAACCCAGAACCTCTGAAGAAGACCAAGGACCCCGCCAAGATCAAGAAGAAACGCTGGAACCTCAAGAAGCTCGGAGGAAAGGTGCGCAAGCAACACGTTGCCCAAAGAAAGGCAGCGTTTATCAAAGGCTTGGAGAACGAAGCTGCCAACAGTTAAGCAGTTTACTTTTAAAATTGTTTACTACTTTGTTCCCTGTTGGTTCAGTAAAGAAGAATAAAAAAATCCGATTAAATCAATTTATATACCGCTTTATACTTTAAAATTGCGATTTTTATTTTTATTCGCGTTTTTTTCTCATTTCGTTTTTTTTTGCATAAAGTATACATAGTTTTTAGAAATCGTGACAACACCACACCACATTCGACGTACAATTTCTCAATTGCTGATGTGGTTAATTCATAATTATTATACTTCCTAAATAATCATTGTAAAGTTAGTTGCCTTACTGCGTGCAAACAATTTACAGAATAGAGTAGGTCAAGACTTACATACATACATGATACATATTAAATGACTGGTTCTTGCAACTAGACTAATTATCAACATTACCATTAGAATTATAACTAACCTTAATTAGTAAAACACGTAACCTATTTTCATTGGCATTTCGCATACTAAAAAGTGTCTTATTGGTGCAAACTTTCCCTATTTCTAATCTCTCGCTATGAAATAGTCGTGGTCTTAAATTTTACACACTGAGCTAATTAATACACATAATTAGCTATTTATTTTCGTT
This sequence comes from Entomobrya multifasciata, assembly GCA_034693345.1. Classification (NCBI taxonomy): domain Eukaryota; kingdom Metazoa; phylum Arthropoda; class Collembola; order Entomobryomorpha; family Entomobryidae; genus Entomobrya; species Entomobrya multifasciata. The sequence continues at coordinate 1,475 of JAQFXM010005546.1, read as the reverse complement.
AGAAGTAATCCTATGTTAATTTAAGGCCGAGCAAAAACTACTTTCTACAAAAAAACAAGGAAGAAAATCACAGAAAAATAATAGTAAAAACTGCGAATGCGACTGTTACATTTTTTGATGCGGCGGTGGTTAATTGATAAAAATAGCTTAATATCATAGCTTAGCTAATTTACTAACAGATAATTTTGGTGCTTCTTTTGGGGAGGTAGGTAGGATTTTCACAGGTTTTCGAATTACATTTTATGTACAAAGGTTAATTACCATTACTGATTTTTTAGTGCGTGCGCCTGTGGGCATAAAGAAATTAGATATTGAACAAAACATGAATTTAGTTACTATTAAATATGATTATGTAAGTTGTTTAAATTAAGGTAGGTGCAGTGTTCATTGTTATTAAAGTCGGTGAAGATAAAAACAAAATCCAGACAAATTTTGATAAGAAGGAAGAAGGGGTTTTCTCTTAGCAGCTACACCAAGATTCTGCAGGGGCATCATCTCCTTGAAGAGAAAATCCTTGTCGGGTGTCCGACTCCCATAATCCTGGCGTTTGAATTACTTTCTGTACTAATTCTTCGAAGGCACATTGCACCCCTTCTTTGGATTTTGCGCTGGCTTCGATGAACAGCATTGAGTGGCGTCTGGCGAATTGTAGACCTTCTTCACGAGTTACGACGCGGTCCTTAAAACAAAAAATGCAACAATTATTAGAGTTAAACGTTGGCTGTAATAGCGGCATCATAAGATTAGCGAGAAAATTTACCTTGTCTATTTTGTTCCCAACCAACATTTTGACAATGTTGCTTTTTGTGGCATAAGTGTGCAGTTCTTGTAGCCAGGGCTCCAATCTTTCAAATGAAGTTCGGGAGGACACATCGTAAACTAGAATAGCACCTTGGGCGCCTCTGTAATAACTGGGGGTAAGGGTTCTGAATCTCTCTTGGCCTGTAAATAGCATCAACAAAAATGTTAATTTAGCTGTCATGATTTAATTAGCATTTTATTACACCTATTTATTGTAAATTGTCCTTTTACCTGCAGTATCCCACAAAGCTAATTTTACTAAATTCCCATCAATTGACAAAGTTTTAACCTTAAAATCTACTCCAATTGTGGCTGGCTGGTCGGGATCGAAAACGTCATCTGTAAATCGGAGGAGCAAACTGAAAAACCCCAAAACAATTAATTAAACTATTCAATTTTCTTGTTTCCAGTTTCTTATCCCATTTAACTATAAAATACAATGTAATCTTTTTAATTACCTGCTTTTACCAACACCAGACTGTCCAATAATAAGAATCTTAAGTGTGGTCAAAATTTCATCAGAGGCTGCCATCTTCAAATTTTGCAACGCTGCACTGCACTGCTCACTGCACTATTAGTATTCCAATTCCAACAACTCAACAACCCAAGATTAAAAAGGCAACGTAAATCGCAGTGACAAAAATACTGGACAATAATGAGTAACTGACAGGACA
>JAQFXM010005545.1:0-14753 GCA_034693345.1 Entomobrya multifasciata | reverse complement strand
GGAGATATTGACACGGGGAGATATTAACATGGGGAGATATTTTCACGGGGAGATATTCACCCATGGAGATAAAAATCACGGGGAGAATTTTGCTCGGGGAGAGAAAGGCCGTAAAGCGTGCTATGACTATGTAGAATTTTTATAATGTCAGGATTCAGGATCAAAAGTAGTTGTTATGTCTGTTTTCGTATGTCATGTAAAGTAAAAAGCAAGTATAAAGTATGCATGTAAAAGAATAAAATTTCATTTTCATGTGGTTAGCGAGTGATTGCTTTGGGTAGCTGGTATTCTGGTATCATCATAGTCATCATCATACTTGTTTTGTAAAGAGAGCATAAAAAATCTCAGATGTGAGTGAATTGGTATGTAAAACCAACAACTGTTGGGTTGCTTCAACATTTTAGAGATGATGACAATGAGAATGTGTGTTTCTAAGCTGTCCTTAGTGCTTATGAACTAAAAATATTTATGTTGCTTTGTCCGGTCGGTCCCCAGCAAAACAGTTCAAAGGTGTGTACTTAGACAGAGTTATAATAGCTTTTATGAGAGCTTCCAACAGAAATAATATATTTTTATTACTGTTCTGTCCGTTGGTCTTTTGATATATTCGTTGTTTCATAAATTAAATTGGTTAAAAGTTTGCTCGCAGTTTTTACTGGAGAGTTCCATGAATAAGGTGTATTTGGAAGACATACACGGTGCATTTTTTATTTATAAACAAAGCTAATAAACAGGCCGAGTTGAAGATTTGCTCGAAGTTACGTTCTAGGAGTTCAGTGAGAAAAGAATTAATTAATTGAATGTAATTCTTAGTTTCAATATTTGTTTGCTTTGTTTAGTTGATTTCTTTTAGTACAAATTATTACTAGAATAACTGGCTGTTAGCTAACTTTCAACTATTATTAGTACACAACTGACACAACAATACCACGGATTTAGTGACTCAAATAGGTTTTTGTTTGTTTTCAATTCAAGAGGTGAGTTAACCACATCTATTTTTCTTGTACATTTTTACATCCCACTTCAAATCATTCACGAGGATCGGTTTATGGAAGAGCTGAAGTTGGTTTATGTGTCATAGCCATTTTCGTCTTTGTTCGTTTGCCACTATGTTAATTTCATAAAGATAACATATGTCAAGAGATATCACTACATTTTGATATGGGATGACAGATAGGACAGGTAGTTAATAGGTTTATAGGGAAATGAAAATAAGTTAATAATTTTCATAAGTAGCATAGCATAGTTGTATTTTAGAATGTCGGAAGCAGGTGACATCCTTCCTAACAGTGTTGGTGTTGCATGTTGTGTCGTTTATTTTCCGAGGTACTCAAACTATCGAGGAGAAAGTGCAGTCTAAACTTCATACAAGCATAGTATGTTTAAAAAAAATTGTCTCTGTCGACTTCGTTTTATTAAAAATGCACGATTTAGAAAGTAAAACGTTTTGGTAAGAAGGAAAACAAATTATATTTTAAGTAACATAACATACTAAGAAACCGAGATGTTTCATTATATCGCTTATAAAACCGAATGGGGCAGTGGCTACTATTGATATTATAAAATGCATGTTGAAATTGAAAGTTGAAAAGTGGTGAAAATAGCTTGCAGTGGCAGCCAAAAGCTAAGACGCAGAAAAACAACACAAAAGTATAATAGCAGGCCAGTTAATGCAAACAACCTATGTGTTAGTTTGATGGGGAAAAGAAGTTTCCACCACTTTTTCCTCTATTTCATTGTAAACACTTTCTCAATTTACTCATTTCACCCGGCAATTATCATACGTAATATTTAATATGGCAGTCCAAAGAAACCTGTATGCTTACTCTTATTATTTTTTATGGAATAAACAGCACGGATTTTGCTTTCACTTCCCCCTTCTTGTCATGCAAGTATAATTACTTGTGTCTGTTGACTCACAGAACTATGTTTATTTGGGTTTTCACGTTGGTTATAGAACCCTCTGGTTTCAAAGTTGACTGAATTAGAAAAATAAATCAATAATTTCTCATGCAAAGCGTTGAAATGAAAGTGCTTGGATACTTCATGTACATGTCATGTGGCAGTTCCCAAAAAAGCGTGACTACGTAGTTATAACGGAACCGATCCGAGAAAGTTTTTTCGCTTTGTTCGTTGTTTGGTGAATACTTGACACGGGAGGGAGATCCAAGATCGTCGTGCAATGGCATCGCTTGTTATAATAGTTGTAGTAAAGCAAGCAAGAGTAGTAGAAAAAGACGTGCAAAAAAACAGTTTCTTTACTGCATGATGAATATATATTGCTTATGTACTTCTTCTGTGCAAGTGTGCAACCTATTGCGGTAAAGCATGAGCATGGCGTCAACCTACCAGAAGTAGAAAACTGTGTAGTTTTTTACACTTTATCTTCAGAGTGAAAGTGGAAAAGGCTCTTCATATTGCTTGGTATATTGGTACATGATGGTTTTTTGTAGGCTTCCTACAATAATACATGAGATGATGAAACTTGTATGCATTTCAGGTTACTTGCAATTCTCATTCTCACAGTTTAGCCATAAGGCACTATGCTGCACACATCTTGACTGACTTGAGTTGACTTTTTGTTGTTGACTCAATAGTAAGTTTATATTACACAAAACTGCATTACACTAGTTTTTCTGGTATTACATTTTGCAACCTTTTTACTCTCACGAAAGGACAAAGTACGAAGTTAATTCTCAAGTAGAAGTAGCATAGACCACAATTAAATTTTTTAAGGTACATTGCAATTTGGCCTTTCTTGATAAATAAAAATTGAAAACAGGGAAGTTTAATCTGTGAAGTTTTTGTGATAAAAGTTTCATCAACCGTTCAACATTACAGAACAAATAGCAGAATCATAACTACTGGGATTACGTCAATACTTGTCACTGGTTGTGTATGTAACCATATTTGTTTCAGTTGTTTACTTCCATTGATCTATTATTCCAATTTTAACCCATCATAAACCATTTTTGGTAATTTGTAAGTAGATTAGGGAGTTGTGACGGCATCTTGAACAGAAGAATGAAGCGGGGTTGTTTTTCATAAGATTGAACTGTATTATATTTCTTCAAGGAAGAACCGATTATTGATGCCATTCAGTTGTTCGTTTGTTGACCGTAAAGAAGAAAAAATTGCACATGGCCTTGAATAATAATTTCCCTTTATTCATTTAGCTGGCAATAATATTATTAAGAATTCTGTGAGAATTTAAGAAAATTGACTCTTAGAGAAATCCTGCGAAGTCAATACCAAACTGTTTAGGTAACAATTGTCTTGACCAATATCTCATCACATGCCACTTATGCCAGCTCACCGTTCAGTATAGCATGTCATCATTATCATAGTTGTAGTAGCATGAAACGTGTACATCCATGTGGTTATTTCATCAAGCGCATATTCAATACAATACACATGTGCAAAGTGGGCTACTTGGTAAACAAGTATGAATAATACGCAAAATCCTAATATTTTGTGGCGTTGGTGGTTATGTTGTCTTTTGTGAAGATGACGAGTGAGTTGACTGCAACGACGACGACGACCATGATGCTATTGAATGCTGATGATGATGACAATTTGCACGTAGTCTGTATTGTTCACGTGTCATCATTGTGTGCTATTATATTTGTAATTCATTTTCATACAGTAAAATGTCCATGAAAAAAGTGAGTTAATTTAAGTACCATATTCTCGTCTTATCCACACAAATTAACGACATGAGTAAGGTAAATTTTGATTTAAGTTTTAAAAGTTTCGTTTCATTTTTCATATCTAGGTTGTTTGCATGTTAAATCTTCAGTGTTTAGTTTGTTTGTTTGAGAAACTTTAAGAACGAATATCACCGGCCTATTTCCTTGATTCTGATTGTTCCTTTGATTACCAAAGGGAAGTAGATAGAAAACTGTGTTCTCAATTCGTGCATATTAGCTATGTGCTACATTATGCTATACTGTGACTGTGTCTGCTTTTATGCTACAAGAGACATGTAGACGGTACAATATCCAATTACAAATCTTGGGAAAATTCAGAAGTATTGCGACACAAATAACCAGTTTCTATTTTCTTTATCCCTACTTCAGTAAGTCACTTCAATTCAAACCAAAAAGCCCTTTTATACTAAAAGTGACTACCGAGTTTGTACACGGTTGGTAACTCGCTAGTAAAATAGCTTGTATATCAACTTATGTATGGTTGCGGCTTTGTGTAGAAATTATGTGTGCTATCAAACCAATACTTTGCAGCAAAAAAGTAAATAACGTTGTTTTATATTCTACCTTCTTTTCAACATCTTTTTCTTCAACGTATGAAATAAATTACTACCACTGGGAAGCCGGGTTGCTGCTATTCCGCAAACTTAACTCTGAAAGTTTTCGTAATGACCAAAAAGCCGCTGAAACATAATGCAGTTTTTCTCTTGTGAATTTTTCATGAATGTTGTAACTTTAAACTGATATGTGCATGTATTTACGTATAAATTGTAAAATTCACACTTGTTCGACTTTGAACTGATGGTCATGGAGTTTACTTGATTGAGCATTCAAGTCGAGCCCAGACTTTATCTCTCTCACAGAATTTCTTTCAGTTTAAATCTAGTAATTGAATGATATAATCGCATATCTGTTATTGCACTGTCACGATTTTTAAGACAGGCAAACTTATTCAGTACGAAACGAATTTAATTGAACAACGTAACGTGTAGTGCCATTAACTGTGATAAAATAACAATAAATTAGTAATAGTTACGGTTTTTATTGAATACCCGGGTCTTCCAATCAATTCGTAGAGTTTTGATTTCCAGTTGTGATTGTAAGTGTATTTTCTTCATTAATTACGATATTACAAATGGCACATTTAGTTTAATGAACTGCATCATTCATCGTTGTCCTTGTGCATATAATATATTGATTTAAGCACTTCAGCTTTGTTTGACGAGATCAGAGATTAAACAAATCAAATGTTGCTGGTCATGTGCATAGAACATGCTTGCTCTCATCTCACTTTTTCGTCATTCGTCCCCACGATTAAAAGAGAGGCCAACTGGTTGCATTGTAGCACAAATACATATCAAAAGATATACTATAATCACTGTTTCTGTTGCACTTTACTACATATGAAGAATGTCAAGGCTTTTACGCCACAGTACGGCCGGCATTTTAATTAATGGTTTAGTATCCATCCCATGTGCTTGGATATATTTAACTTGTCAGTTGTCAATGTGTAGTTTTATGTTATAGTCGCATGTTCAATTACTGTTTGGCATAAATTCCCTAGAAATACTGGAAACGTAAGTTAGTTGTTATAATAATCATTTAGGGTAATGATTTTCGGTAATTAAATTAAAAACTACACTAGAAGATTGCATGAGTTTTACATAAATACGCCCTAGACACATAAATACGAATTTTTTAAAAAAGAAAGCAGTCACACTGGATGTAATTTTTGTAATGTTGAATCTTTAGAAATCAGAAATAATGGCTTCAGAACACGAAACTAAAAGTTCAAACGGGTCCAACAGTCCGTACAGTGACCTTGGTGCATCAGATCTTTTGGAAAAGATCCCTCAGCAGCCTTGTATATCCGGAGTTTTGGATCCACGTAATTATATTTGAATTTTTCTTGTGTGATGTACTAAATGATGTCTATCACAAATTTATTTCATTGAATTCGTCTCATTTTCCAATGCTGTATTTGAAATGCTTACCTAATTACATGAATATTCGGTCTAATTAAAAATTAAATCAATTTTTTTTCTTTCAGGAACATGGTTCGACCCAAGCAAGCTGCACCCAGTCGGTAAGTTGTCTTATTATTACGCTTATATACTCAAAATATTATTTTCTACGTAGAGCATTTTAGTAGGAGAAATCCCCAATTTTAGTCGTCACGTCTTCCATTTTCATTGATAACGAATCGAGATAAAGAGTGGTTTAATTAAGTTTAGGATGGTGAAGACACATAACAATACCATATAAACTCGTATTGCTTATATTTTGCAGTTTGTATACTCACTCTTTATCTTGCACGCAAATGTTAACTTTGTTTATATTGTATAGCCAGAGCTTTTATGCATCATCGACAAAAACCTATAATACGTCCGCCTCTTTAGTTACACCCAAACCTTTTTATGGTCATTATGACTAAGTAATAACTAGCCTCACTATTATGTATTGTTTCCTCGTTGTGCGTTGTAAAATGTCATAAACAAAAGAAAGCGGGAATCGTGTATGCACGTGTCAGGATAGAATATAGGTAGATATAAAAATCTGACTGTTGTTGACAAGAGAATAGTAAACGATATGCTTTCCCGTACGTTGAACCGAGAGAGGCTTTTCCCTAACGTAGGGGCGGTGAAAGTACACTATGTTTTACACTCGCACTCTTCCCAAATGCATTGTGGGCATGCTCAGTCAGTAGGTATTTTTGTTTTGATCCCGAGGAGAGGGTGGCACACATTTTGTGCATACAGCAGTGCTAGTGGTACATATTATGTACATAATACAGCTGTAGAAGAAAAAGGCATAGAGAGAAAGTATGCTGCTAATAATATTTTGATGGGTTGTGCCTTCCCGATACGATGTTGCAATGTATTTTTTTTCAAGCTCGATACATACCGAGCTTTCCCCCAGAATCATGAAGCGTTTCCATATTCCACAGCACCAAACACACAGTTTTAGCTTATATCCTCGAAATAGGAATGAAAGTGTCTCTGCTTCCATACATAATGTATATTTTTATACATATTTATATACACCGTATAATGGTTTTTAGAGACCAATATATCGTATCAAGCTTTCTATCACTGTTTCTATTCCACATGAATGTTTTGCTTCAGTTGCTCGAAGGGAATAGTAACTCTTGTTCTCTGGCAGTATCATCTTTTTGTTTGGAATACAACCTTTCTTTCGTATCGATCCCTGATACTGAAAATTCTAGGCCTACAATAGGTTGGCGTTTTGATATCATTATTGCTTTTTTACTTTTGCATCGAATTAAAAGAGGAAAGAAAGGTAAAAGGCAATGTAGAAACATAGATATGTAAAAGGGGGAAACTAAAAAAAACCATACCTAAAGCCTTTCCATTTATTCAACAAGCCAATACCTTTCATTTTTGCTTCTCTTCTCCTTTCACTTCTTGTTCCAATTGCTGTATTTTAGTTCAAATTATATAAAAGTCGACCCCAAGGTTTCATATATAAATATGCGTAGAACCTCATTTGAAATATGCCTATGTTTTATCAAAATATAGGTATCGTTTTATGGAATATAAATACCTGTTTGTTTAGTATTCTTTCTATTGTTTTTATTACATAAAGGTTATACTATCCAACGAAAAATTAAAGCCAAATTAGAGCGCTCTATGTTGTTCCTGTATGAAAATCAACTACTAAAAATGGTTGCATGTTGGTTTCTTTATGTTTATGTACATAAAAGCAAGAAAACTAAAATAGGTAGTATATTGTACATAGGGGCAGGGGCCTGTATCTGGGTAATAAAATATTCAGAGAAAGTGTCCCCTCCACTGCCACCAACTTACCACTGTACGCTTTGGAATTAGTGGGTTGGTTGAGCAGTAGACCCATACACTCCAATTTTTCCATACCATTCCATGTTTGCATTTTATGGTATTCTGTTAGTGAGCCAGCGTTAAATTGGAGATTTTATATCTATAACCGTGCTCCCCTCTGAAATGTATATGTGGTATGTTTAGGATGTTTTCCGTATTGAAGCACAGCGCTTCTGATTCTGTTGGTGATGCGTGAGCTTTTTGCGTTGTATGGAATGGTATATACATTTCACTCCCACTTTTTCTATATTCGTGTTCTAGTACTCTGATGATAGCTTTCTTTATATGCGAAAATTCATCAGCAGGAAAGAATAGAAAAGTGGACGCTGACGCTATCTTTAAGAAGTGCAACCTGCAAAGTTGACATTCAGTTTTATTTTGGATGGATACGTGTGCTCTTCCGTGCTCCATGTACAACACATTTTCATCAACTTTTTACTCTTGGACTAAACATTGTTCTCTTGTGTCTTGTCTCGATTTAATAAAAAAGGTTCACATCTTTTAGTAAAAAACGATTCTCTACTTTTCCATCATATTGTGAGTTATCGTTATGAAACATTTATTCAAGTGAGAAGCAGAAGCAGTCAACAGATTTATCTTGAAAGAGTATAGTAGCAAGAGAATTTTCGGATTTTGGTGTGTATGTGAAGAAAGCATTGAAATTACGCTTAAGTTGCCAAAAATTTCTGGCACTTGAGTTGAACCGTTGTCAGTAGTGTTCGTGTCTCTCCGTCGTATATCCGTACGTGTCCTAACTAACATAAGTGGATATAGTCTTTGGTGGTGGTGGAAGTTCTGAAGCACTGGTTGTGTTTGTGTGTTCGATGCCCATGCCCCCTTCTGTTTCGCATTGCTGTTGCTGGGTAGTTTGCATTATTTTCGACGACACGACAATGTAGTCAACATTAGTTGTGTACAACCACCATTCACCACTGGTTGCTAAACGTGCTATATAGATTGCAAAATAACGGATGTAGCGTTATAAACGTTATAATATCCTTCTTTCTTTCTCTGGCTAGTAACGTCCCAAAATCGGATTTTTGTACTGATTTTCTTCAAGTGATACGTACTATATCATTTCTCTTTCCGTCCTTTTCTCAATTGGGTCGCACATCGCACATTTATGCATGCACACTCAACACACATATTGATGCAATGCAATGTGCTAAGTGTTAATATTGCAGTGGTGAAGTGCAAGTGAAACTTTTGAAAAGTTCTAACTCTGGAGTTTGGATTGTGTGGCATTAATTTTTCTAACGACTTCATTTATCAATCACTTTTCGAGCGATTTTTGTAGTGGAGCGTGAGCAAAGTTCGTAAATCACTGCAGCAATGGCTTCTTCATCGCTTGTGTCCAGAGAAAATCGTAAGTGATACAGTGATACGTTGGTTTACAATTTATTTTGCGATGTGTCGTGGTTTCCAGAAAGGGTTCAATTTCACAATAAGCTGATTAAAAATATTAGTTTGGTAATATGTTGAAGTGTTTCAAAATGTGGAGAAAGTTTTTAAAAGTAGAAATTGTATAATTACATGAATACGTATCAAAATCTATTTATACTTGAATTGATACGTAATGCATTTCAATATAACAAAGAGTGTTGTGATTTATATTTCAATTCTTTTCGATGGGCTAAAGAATGACGCATTCTGTTATGGGTAAAATTTAAGAAATTATTCGAGAACTCAAAAGGCCATCAATCAATGGATTGTTCTCTATTTTGTGTAATGCTACTATTATTATAAGCCATAAGCAGAGCAAAGCATACAATGATCGGTGATAAAGAAACAAAAGAATATATTATTTCAAGCAGACTCATTTGGGTCATTGAAAAACAGACACATAATATGCTATGAATAATTAATGTTTCCTAACACACCCAACATGGTTTTATGGTTTAGACATTCACATTTCGACAGCTAACCTGCATCTTGAAATGTGATATTTTATTTGGTGCGTGCAGTCATTCTAGTTTCCTGAGATTACTGTTGAAAGTTTGAAAATTCGTTTATTACTGGAAATCACTTATAGTTCATTTTGATATTGTGGATTAAACAGTATGGAACTAAATATTAGTTAGATATTGATTTATTGTGCTTATTTTGGGATTCGTTGGTTTTAGTTCAAGTGAAAATTAATATTGTAATTTATATACAAAACTAAGGAAAAAAATGTATCTAGTGCATTTACATTACGAGACACGACCAAGAAACCTGATCAGTACCGCGCAGCCTTGTCTCCACATTATACCGGCATTCCAAAGACATGAAGCCGAGTTTTTCATTTTTTTAGATCCTCGCACTTTGGCTGATATTGAATATATTACGTAAAAGTTACATGCAATTTATTTAAGCATTATCATACATTTTCTTTGCTGCAAAACTAATAGCTGGTTTTTCTCCGAAAAGAGAGGAAGTTAACGTCGGAAAGCGAACGTTTTCTACGGTAAACGGCAAGGAGCCGGGTGGAAATCATAGTTTGTTGTATAAGAAGTTGAAATAGAGGACAAAGGCTTAGGCTGAAAATAGTTCTTGCTTTAGTTTCATTTTTAGATCATGATCACCATTATGTGTAGGCATATACCTACTTACAAAATATACAGATTCAGTGTTATTCCATTACTCACAGGAGTCATGAAAGTGCAAACACCGAATGTTGACTGTATAAAAATATCAGGATATAGCAAATACGAATTGGAGAGGAGTACAGGATAACATATATTTGCTGCGGATATTACAAGTCAGTCAGTGTGCACGTCGTGGTACTCATTAGTCACGAGCTTATTGTGGAAGCACATGGGTTATGTAATCGCAAGAGAGATGAAAGATACATTTTTTGCTGAATAAGTTATTCAGGCATACACTTTTACTATAAGAGTTAATTATTTATAAAACTCGTCAAAATTAAGATGGGGACGCGTACAGTTATAATTTTCGAATTAAATACTGCTCCATTGTTTCTGCAACTTCTGACTTGGGTCTAACTATTAATATAAAACCGATGTACGCGAAAATTCATATTTTCTTGGTAAGATTTTGTCCTGTTTCCTTTGGAATGTGTGGAGGTTTCATCAAACTTTGCGCAAATTTAGTACGCTTTTTCATGACCAACTCTAACTATAATAGCTTATTTTTATTATATTCTCTTCCCTTCTCGCACCAACCAACGCAAATCAAATATTCGTATTGGAACATTTTTGGTCATAGTCATGTTGATTTTCGCCCTTTTCTTCACTGTCCATGCTTTCTTATTTTACTGTAGGCAAGTCACAGTGTAGATTATTCGACTCCATGACAGGCTTGAGCTTTAGCGAGGTTGGTTTTTTGGAAAATCAGAGCCGATTTGCATATTATCACAAATAAGAGCTACTATACCGAGTGTACCGTACCGTTACCCATTTTCTGACGATAAAGTGAAGATAAAATACATGTTGGGAAATGGGAAATCCTCACGAATACGAAATATCTATCCGCAGAATTTTGTGTGTATGATTTCCTTCCACATAACTATGCGAAAGCCCATATGGCTTGAATGTTAGAATATTTCGTAGGCATGTGTTCATACTGCTCAATCAGCATTTTTTGAAGAATGTTTGAGTAAATATGATGATAACAAACCTTATGCAGCATATTTTCTTTTCTCACTCTCATTCTGAAACAAACCATACCTCTGAATTTAAATGGTTTATGGAAGGTCGCTTCGAATATCTTCCAGTTTTAGTAAACTGAGATACGCTACTTATGTTTCCATTTACCCTTGCTTGCCTTGCATGCGACTTTTTTCAAGTATAACATAACAATGTATACATGTGTGAGACTGATATTTTGATATTTTCCTGCTTTTTATAATAAACTATAATAAAATACATAGATTCTCCTCTTCTATAAAATAATCAGTAAGGAGTGTAATAATCTGAACAGTAAGAGGAATATAGATAGATGTGAACGAAACCAAGAGCAGAACACTTCTGGCGCTGCTGATGCCATGCAAATGTAAGTGTGGTAGTGGTAATAGAGATTAGAGATAGTCCTTGCATTATAGACCTGTAAAAGCTACTAGCAAAGGAAAAAGCGTCAAGACAAGACTATGCACAATAAGAACTTGTCCGGAGGCGATAAAAGAGTGATCACGAGGAGATAATGTTTAAAAAACATAATGCGTATCATTTTATGTTACACCACACAGAACAAAAATTGTAAAACTACAATATTGCAAGCAAGCAAGATGCAAGTTTGGCAAGCATGCAGCAAACATGGCTTTTACGTAAAGTAAAGTTTGAGTGGTGGTTATCACTATCTCCTACAGACCATTTATAGTCCTAACCATATACATTCAGTAGAGAGAGTGTATTTTTCTTATTGGCAGACTAGAAAATAGTGTGTACAGAAAACAAAAAATTGAAGCATTATCTTACCAGCTTCGCATCATTCTCATCATCATCATCATCGTGTTCGTTCATCATCTTGATCATGTATATAATATAACTACGTACTCGTCATGGTGCAGTAGGTACCACCGTAAAAAAGTGATGTAGAAAAGCAGGGTTCAGATTTCAGATTTACAAGTCTCGGTGGTCTGGCTGACTCAAGCAAAAGTAGGGTCTACGTTTTACGGTTGCGTTGCGATTGATATGAAGATGACGGTGGAAGTAGTAAAAATGATGTGGGCAAAATCCGACCGAAATGAAGTCTTGTTAATCCAAATGTATAAATCATCTTGATGATCATTACATATTAATTTCCCTCTTTTAAATAATGGTAAAATGTTCAATCTGGTTTTTGCATATAACCGTGTATGAAAGTTTGCATGTATATTTTATACACTTAAAGTCAAGTTTTTTATGCGCTGTGGCTTTTTAGTTGTATTCTTCACTCCGATTATTTTTGCCTTCGTGTAAGTTTTCAGAAGTTGTAAAGAAGGCTAGGTGAAGAACTGAGATTGGTGAATTTTCAATTACTCACCATATTCCTGTTTTTTGACGCATATGGTTTGTATTGACAGAAGGTAAAATTTACCTCGCCCTCTACATTTTGTTACTGTGCAACTGCTTTTATTTGCACTCAGTAATCAATTTGGCAGCTGCAGGACCCACGCATACGATCTGTTGTTCATTAGTGTTGCGTTGCGTTTGTCATAAGAACCAAATCAAGTGTCTGGCGAAGTAAAAAAAAGTTATCTCAAAATTTGTGAAAGGTTGTGTTAGTTCGTTGCATCGTCAGAACGAGTGAACAGCAATATAGTTGGTGTTGTTGCGACAGGTTTTCAGTCTTATCCTCTGCATAAAAGTACCCACGGCAAGGCTTCCATATGGGTCGTAAAAACCGTCGCGATTCTGGTGCCGGTGGCGACCCGGAAATTATATATGACGATGGTCCCGGTATTGACCCTTGATAGTTTTGATTGATTACGTATTGTGTTTTAAGATAATTGTGCAGATCATTTTTGAATGAATGTTTAAACTAATTTTTGAATTGTTTTTGATGTAGTGAGTGAGCTGGTGTACTGGAGAGACCCAAAGAAGTCTGGGGCCGTGTTTGGCTCCCTTCTCGTCGTTCTCCTGGCCTTGTCCCTTATGTCCCTTATCAGCGTTGTTGCCTACACCTCCCTTGCAGTTCTTTCAGGCACATTTGCATTCAGAGTCTACAAGAGTGTTTTGCAAGCAGTCCAAAAAACACAAGATGGCCATCCCTTCAAGTAAGACTTGCTAAAACATTGTGCCCAATATTTCACTAGTTTTAATTTGTATAGGAGTATTTTTAATGCTTGTTTTTTTCTCTCTGTAGGGAATACTTGGATTTGGACATCGCTATTCCAAGTGACAAGGCTCAGGAACTAAGCAATGCCATCATCAATTACGCTAACTCGGCCATCCTCCAGCTCCGTCGTCTGTTCCTTGTTGAAGATCTCGTAGATTCTGGAAAGTTTGGACTCGTTTTGTACTTACTCACGTACATCGGCGGTTGGTTTAATGGGCTTACACTCTTGATCTTGGGTAAGAGTCCTTTGACACAATATAGAAGATGGATTTTGTGCGTTTTATTTTTTCAAATTGTAATTTATGTAAACTTTGCGTGTTTTAGGATTTGTGGCCCTCTTCTCGCTGCCAAAGGTGTACGAGACCAACAAAACTGTCATTGATCAATACCTTGAGCTGATTAACAGCAAAATTTCTGAAGTTACTGCCAAGTAAGTTTCACATTCAAAATTCTAGTAATATATATAATTCGTTCATCGCTCCAAAAACGATACAATATCTAATCAATTGTTTTTACTTGATTTTTAGGGTGACAACTGCTGTTCCCTTCCTGAAGAAAGAAAAAGCTCAGTAAATATATACCATCAACATTCTGCAACATCTCCTATAATATTATTATTATTACACCAAGTTTACTGTAAAATTACTGAGCTCACCGTACTAGAATGAAATGCGATGATCTTTTCATCTCCTTAAATCAATTTTTATTGGCTTTAGATCTTTAGAAGCTACAGAGCATAAATATTATATTTAATCCGTCATCATGTTGTATGTTTAGGGTTTGATACTTTTTGGGCTATATTGACAAAATCTGGCTCGGTTTTGGTTAGTTATTATTATGTTACGAAGTATTTGTCAACACAACAATATTACTGATCTTGTGTGAATGGTGAAGTGCACGGTCACGGTCAATATGTACACAAAGTTTTAAAATGTACGCAATAAATGGGCTAGAAATTGTGTATTTTTAAGCTGAACAAGAAAAATAATCATCGTCCTGTTTTGTTAGCATTATTTTGTTACTTAACCGGTTGAGATCACAGCTCTGCTCAGAACAAAAGAAAAAACATTTTCCATCTAATACAGTTTTCCTGGAATAATACTTAAAATTGAAAGAATAATATTATGCATGTTCATAACAATAATATAAAGAGTATATTATTATAAGGTTGAATTTTCCATCACGATTGTTTTCATACATAGAATTAAAATGACGTTGGAAAGTATGCTTTATTGAATTAAAATGCTGGCATATGATTGTGTTGTGTTACATTCTTGGTATATAAAGTATAACACATCTGCAAAATGTATATTATAATGCGGATTATTTGTTTGCAAAGTTGGATGATGTGATAGTTATTTGTCTTCGTCACAGTTTTTATGGTTATCAGACACGCAGCTGTAAAGCAGGGCTTTTATCGAATAAATGTCGT
>JAQFXM010005544.1:0-14753 GCA_034693345.1 Entomobrya multifasciata | reverse complement strand
ACTCGTAAGAATGTTAGGATTTTACACAAACTCGTAAGACGTAAATCCTGACTCATACAAAAAGAGATTGCTTTTGCCTTTGCTTACTCTACTCTATCTCACGTTGCTGCCTACCTGCTTTGCTCTACGTTGAATGCATGCATATGCGTGAGATAGCTTTTACATTCATTTTGCTAGTGACTGAACTGAACTGAGACCGATTTACACATGTACTAAAATGAGACTGCTTTGACATTCAATATAACAAAAAATGCGATGTCGTTGTAAGAAAGAAAAAATGACGCTACAGCCTACCAACATTAACAGAGCGTGCTAACGTTTTTTTTTTGCAAGGCAGTGCTTATCTGATGTCATCTAGAGGCACACAACACACAATATAGACGATTAGGGGTTAATACGTTTCATAAATGTTCCATTGATAATAGAACATCAATTGAAGAGCTGCCAGAGAAATACTTTTGAGGTGTGTAATTTTATCAAACAGTATAAGAGTTATTAGTAAGTATTTACCCACTTTTGTTTGATTTGTTGTCTATTTACCCCATCACACAGTACATCAATCAAACTTCACAAGCTGTATTTTGTGTTGGTGTAGCGGTTTTCATTTGACGTCATAAATTGATATAAAATTGAGGGCCTTACAAGGATTGTGTCTGACTAACTAGAAAGTAGACAACTTGAATAATACACTAACAACTAACAAGTGCATTTGTTACGCGGAAATTGCAAATATAACAGCCAAGCTTCCCAAGAGTAACCTTAGGTGGATCTACGCCCGATAAATGTACTCAAAACAACGCTATACAGTGAAAGCGCAGTGCATTTGAAAAGCTTACAGCATCATAAAATGTGCGTGGCAGCATTCGCTTCTGTTAGTCTTCCTATCTATTCAACAGTAGGTTCAGTGCATAGGGTGTGCTGTATAGGGTTAAATTGATTTAATGGTCATAGTAAAGTTCCACCTGAGATAACCCTTCGGAATTTGGGTTAATATTTTTAAAATCACCATATCACAATGCCCTTCTTATCGTATTTGTTAAGCTGTTTGCTTTATAGTAAGTTGGACACAATCCTTGTTAGTGTATGCTGTATACATTACCGGCTTCAGAGAAGTCATTGGGTTCGGACCTTAAGCCACTACCCAATAATTTCTATCAAAGCATTGAAACGTTTGTAACTTAAGACCAAAATCGTTGAGTGTTTTGTTGTTGTAGTGTTACAAATAGCCTGCATAACCTTCCTTTTCATTGAAGGACAACCATTTGGTGGTCAGGAAAATATTTTGCTTTTAATAATAATAAGGGATTTATTACGTCAAACTAAAGTACTTAGTGGAGCAAAAGTAGCAAATAAAAAATGATAAGAAAGGCTTTAGAAGCGACAACTTTTTTGTATTTTTTGACTGGTGGTTCACATTCTTTTCTGACATACAATTGATTCAATTGATCCAATCCAATTAATTTTTTGAAAAAAATCAACAGAATCTAAAAACTATGCAAATAATACATTCATACGTTCTTAGGGTAAACATGCAACGGATAACAAATTGTTCCAAGTCGGCCTCAAGCATTTACAGTTACTACGTGAAATAACTAGTTTTTATGATTACAATCACTCCAATGCACGCTTCGTCCTTTGTAAATGTAACCAGTACATTTAACATAGGCATGCATTGAACATACCATTTCAAAACGTTGAGCTTGCAATAAATATCAATGTTAAATGATCTGGTTAATTTTTGCAGAACGTAGCGTGCTCAGTATTGATTGCAATATTACAAAATCCGAGTTTTCACCAATTTTTACAAGCTTTTTATCTTATCAAATACATTGTGACAATGTATTGTAAACGTTTGGAGGGTTTCCCTCAGTTTAAGTTAATAACCCTCCAATAGTTATTTGATAATTATAATGAAAAATTAATTGTGACATTTCTCTGATTATTTCGAGATTGGTAAATATTTCTTTTTATAAATTTCAATTTGACAAATATAAGTTCGTTTAAGAACCACAATACTCTCACATATACAAAAAGGCCTGAAAACGTCACTAGATTGTTCATCTCATTTGTAGCAAGATGGAAAAGTCTATGTTCCTTATAATAAAAACATACAAATACAATCCGACGTCTATAACATAACTAAAAACCTGAAATGAAAACTGTGATTTTTAACGGCATCTGGTCACAGGTTACATAATCCTTGATAAACTCCAAGAGAACGTTTGACTGTGCTGTTAACAATATTATTGAAAAAACTTCCGACTTGAAATCAGTTTTTGAGCGTTTTAGAGTTTCCCTGTACAAAAACTGAGAGGTAAACATGATAACCTTCGTCTCATTTCAAAGACGCATCTTTTCAATTCATAAAATTGAATTTACTAAGAACGTCAAACAAACACACAAATGTATCTATTTTATGAAATACGAATATTAATTCTAGTTTTCCAGTCACTTATAAACCAAGCAATACATCTAGGCATTAAAAGGTTTTTTAATCAAAGGTATACTAGGGAATACATAATTGAATTTATTTCGCAGTTGCTGGATTCTATCATTAAAAGTTCACTAGATACAAATAAAAGAATTGAGTGGAAAAATTTCTTAGACATTTCTCAGATAACGTAAAGCTTATAAGTTGTTATATACGATGTGTAATAAGATTGCGGGCCTTTAAGGTTACCTCTAGAAGCCATTTGTCCATATACGATCATATCAAGGTGCACTGAAGATGAATAAATAATTTTTTAATTTGATATTACATATTTCATCTTATACATATTTCAAACAAGGTACACTAAATGCACTGTTCCAATGCCAGAAGTTGATAGACTAAGAAAACCTCAAAAATTTACTTAAACAATAATGCACTGTTTCATTTTTGTGGAATGACATTTTGTAGGAAATGCCAATGATGTCTTCCTTACCAGTTCCATTTTACTCCGGTACAACGTTACAAACGTTCTCATTTGAACATAAGTTGTTCCTCAGCAGGTTTAAACATTACCTTGAGCCATGTTTTGTCGCATCTTGAGTTGAGTTACAGGATTAAAAGTTTTCGCAAATAATGTTAGAAAATCGTAAAGTGAAATAGCGATGATATTTTAGTTCAAACACGGAAAGATCTAGATATTATTATCGTTAAAACAAAGGCGTAAAAACTTGAGTTTTAATTAAATGATACTCTTGATCACGTGATTTTATGTTGTTACAGCGTAAAACAAAAACCTGTAGATGTTTAAATCTAATCGATGAATCGTTACTTTCTAGATATGTTTCTGTAGTTGTTTTAGTTGAGTTGAACGAAAATTGTTTTGCCGTCGTTTATTCAACTGAGGCCGTCGTATTCCAAAAGCTCGTAAAATCCATTGTTGTTTACCAGCAATAATTTTTATACTGGAGTAACAATTTCTTATTAACAAACGTATAACATGTTTGAATACGTAAAATTAGCCAAGAACAACTATATTTAAATTGATGGTAGTATATTGGGTAGTAGATTGGGTAATTCATAAAATGGTGGAAATATCATAATACCATGTGTAAAAACCCTTCAATAAAACATATATGCTTGTTTGTCAAAAACCACTACATTTACTACATATGTTGATGGTGGTCTCTTAATTGGTGAAGGTTATTCACGTATAATTTTGGCTGTCTCTCGGAAGTAAGAATATACATACATTTGTTCAATCTTAACGGTTAATTTTGTAATAACTTTGGAATTAAAAGAGCCTCACCTCGTTGTTCATGGAATCTTATGCGCTGTTTTGTTTTGTATGTTTATTAAAAGAACTTTCACAACATTTTCTAGAAAACTTTATGTTTAACGTGTACTACAGTTGTAAACGTCAAAATGAAAGACGTAAGTTACTTGAAGTATATTAATGAGAGTATTACCATTTGTAGTTAATTATCAAAAGAACATTTACGGGACTTTCCAATTCAATTGAATTGCTACTTGCAGAACACACGTGTTGGGTGGCCAAATAATTGGTAGAGAAGTTTTACTTATGTCGCCATATTATATTGAATCGCTTACAATATCTCCAGGCTCTAAAAACCATACTTGTCCACGTTTTTTTATGTCAGACTTTCGAAAAGCAAAAATGGAGGACCAATCAGCATTTTCAGACGTTTAAATTGGAAAGTGAGGTATTCATTTTTTTGTAGTCGGACACTTGAAAGATTATGAATCGATAGCTACCGTACATTCCATTGCAGAAAGGGATTTTTTCATCTGGAGTTACGCTGAACATAATATGGAAACATATGAATGTTGTGCGTCCACCTTTGAAAACAGATTCCATTGAATGCTGATGCTGATCCTGCAAGAGTGAAAGCAAAAATGGCAGGCTGTACCGATACCGATACAAATTATTTATCTTATACCGATATTCAACGTGTAATCTTGACTTCGAAAAAACGATCAACTGGAAAGAAAAAAATTCACCGTCGGAACTTCAACGCGATTGGAGGACTGGAGAAAGAACGAAACAAAAATTTGAAAGAAGTGTGCCAATACAATTTAAATTGATACATACATACATATTTACATTCCATTGGTTAAGTTAACGTACTTGAGATATTTCGCTGCCCGACGAGGTAGTTAATGGTTGGCTGGAAATAAACAAGATCAGGATGCCCCAAAAAATTCAAAGATTCGCTTTAAAGAAAATTAATAATATGAAACTAGTATTTGATCCTCCTAAAAATTTTTTAAGGCATACATTTGCATAATGAAATGAATATTTTCCTGAAAAACTCTTTTTCCCGTTAAAAAGACTCAAAATGCAGAGTCCCTTTTTTACTTTTCGAAATTCCGACATTAAATAACGTGGACTAGTAGTCTCTTTATTAGGTAGAAAACGATTTTCCCATTTTGAATATTTTTTCAACAGACTTAAGGAATATTAAACGAAGCTGTATTGTAGTTTGTTTAACTAATACGTAGCTTTCTTTTGCAAACTGTATTCATTAAATGAGTTAGAAGTTGTCAAGTTTTTATATAACATCAAAAAGCCCATTTGTTCAAACATTGTTCTCCTTGGTTTCTAAAAAAAGGTTTACTAGAAGTATTACTCTACTGAAATATTAACAAGAAACGACATATATTGAAAATGTTTGCTTTAAAATGCCATTTACCATAATACCCCAAAAGCTACACTCAACTTGTAGCAATAAGTTATGGTCTCGTAGTGCTTTTCTAGTTTTCGTGAGAAAACAATTAATAAAAAATATGATTTTGGAAATGATATGGTTGATTTAAGTATCTCAAGGTGCAAATGAATGCAGTTTAGCCAAATAAAGCGACGCAACTATTTTAGTAGAATACGATTTTTTTGTAGATGATTCAAGTTTATTAAGACTTATTCATGTAAAAAACGAACGACATTTGAGAACATCATTTTAAAATATTTGTTTATTTAAGATTTATTCAATTCCTCTGTATAAAAAATATAAACATACACAATGTTTTAGGTACATAACTTTGTTTTATTACTTTAATTTAACAAAACTAGTCTTATTTCTCTCAAATTAATTTTTTTAGATAGTGTCATGAGCTAAACTTTGCTTTGCAATATAAACTTTGACAAAATTATCAGTTGCGGAATGTGCAAACAGTAATTATATTTTTACATAAAATCTCACATAATTTCAT
The DNA here is from genome assembly GCA_034693345.1 of Entomobrya multifasciata. Lineage (NCBI taxonomy): Eukaryota > Metazoa > Arthropoda > Collembola > Entomobryomorpha > Entomobryidae > Entomobrya > Entomobrya multifasciata. The sequence goes on along the minus strand of JAQFXM010005544.1, from coordinate 9,094 downwards.
ATCAGCCTTACTTTGTATACAGTCTACATATTTACAAGTGAGCAATCGTATCAATAGTGGCCCGCTTATCAATACCCGTACTATAAACATTTACTGGCTTACAAATGCTTACAACTGGAGTAGCTTTGATAGTACATACAACAACGTGTACTTTATCTGGCACTAATTTTGCCGTATTTTCATCAGGTTTATTTAAAGGTAAATTTGACTCACTTTTAGATTTTATTGGTACATGTTTTGTAGTATAAGTTTTGCTATAAGTATTGCCTCTCCGGAGACTTTTTTCTATTTGAGACGTGGTGAAAGTAGGAGTTTTTGTAGACAGTCTATGCTTTTTAGTTGAGTTTACTGGAATCCATGCTGGTAGTATAGACTTGAACATTTTTCGAAACTTTTTATTTAGAAAAGCGTACAGGATGGGATTTATGCCACTGTTCAAAGTTCCGAGCCATTGCGCTATAGGCATCAAAATTCCTAAAGCCTTGTACTCTGAGTCACTTATGCTATGCGAAAACTTGACAAAAATCATAAGAATGTATACAGGTAGCCAGCTTATTAGAAATGTAAGAGTGACAATACCCAACATTTTAAGTACATGCTGACGGGTATTTTGATGCATTTTTATTATTGGTGCTGAAGATGCAGAATCTTGAGGTACTTTTCGCTTTGCTACATGACAATATATGATCCAATTTGAGGCAAAAATTAATGAAAATGGAATAGCATAGAAACAGAGAAAGTTAACAACGAAAAAGTACATATTGCCATGATTTTCATTTTTCCATGTTTCCACACAGTAGCGAAGTCCATCGTATTCAGATACTTTGACTTCGAATATCAGCGCCCATGGAATGGTTAAGGATATGGCAGCCAACCAAATTAGGAAAACAGTTTTAGCACAGGTTTTCCGTGAAAAGCCGCGGGGTCGCTCATAGTTTCTATACACTGCTTGACACCTAAAAACGTTGACCAAATGTTTGTTATTTTTAAAAAATTATTGAAAGGGGCATTCTGATTATTAGGTCAGGATTTTTTCTTACCTATCAAATGAGATTGCAGCTAAACTGTAAGCAGCGGCACAAACAGAAACTCCCTGCACATATGCTACAGATTTGCACATGAATGTTCCCAGTATCCAAGCTAAAAAGAATTTAAAATGTACCCTTAAACGAAACTATTTTTTTTGAAGAAATCTCATAAAATAGTGACTCACGAGCAAATATATTGGCCAAAAGTGTTGATGGTACAGAAAAGACAATGACAAAAAAGTCAGCTATCGCCAAATTCAAGATGAACATGTTGGTAACCGATCTCATTTGTGGTCGTAATAGAACCACTAAAATTACCATTACGTTTCCAATCACCCCAACAACTAGAATAAGCATGTATGCTAAAATCAGAGTAACCGTCAGTCCCCAGCCATGTCTCATGTATCTTGAATCGAAAATGTTCCACCAACTTTCCAACAAATGTTCAGCATTTGGATATGTTTCGTGGGGAAAGTGAACGTCATTTTCTTGTGAGTATCTGTTTTCGATTTCCGAGAGTGGTGTCGACGTCGAACTAGTAAAATTTGTCCAATTTTCTGATGTTGTGATCAATGTTCTGTTTATTTGTTCTTCAAGAAAGGATGTAAACGCTCCCAAAAGCAAATGCTCACGTCTGATGTCGCCAGTGGTGTTGATAGTTGAAGTTTCATCGCCAAACTCCAAAGACAAGTTGCTTGAAGATTTTTTGTCCCGAAGTAATTCATCGGAAGATGGGTCCGTTTGGTTGATACCAGCGACTCCTTTGGTCAAGAGATAGTTGAGGGATGAAAATATTGACATGATTTCTGGGGGAAAAAGAAGAGAACCTTGGCACAGTAAAAAAATTACAGACTCAAATATAAATTTAAGAAAGTCGTAGTTTTTCACATTACCCCGCAATCCAGAATTGTCTTACGTATTACATACAGCAACATATTTGACATTTTGAACAGTTAACTGAGTATAAAAATACACCCAATAGTTCTCCAAAACTTATTTAAAGCTCTTTTCCTGTAAAAATATAATTAAACGAGGTGTTACAAATACTATAAAAGTTATTCTAGTAAAGTTAAATTATAATACTTACTTAACAAGTTATGAGCAGGGCTGGTTTTACTAGATTCACTTGTTGAGTGAAAGTACGTCCGCACAAGAGAAAGTGTTTTCGCATACTGAGCTCCCGGAAAGTTCTACAGTATAATATACCAACCGCCCTAAAACCTGTTACGACGGCCAGATGGAAAGTTAGAGCAAGCGTTTTGTAAGCATCATATTCTTATATAGATTTGAATCTGTTTTTCGTGCAACCGTGTTGCTGATAAACATTACAAGAATTGTGGGGTAATTAAATTGTTATATTTGGTAACAAAATATTGTACTCATGATTTTTACCTGATGTAAAATCATGTACATACTCAAATCAAATATTTGATTACGTCAAATGTTGTTCGGTTTTAACTGTTTTCCTTAAAATTAAAGTATAAAAATACATGTCTCCTTATTTTTTATTTTGAGAAGTTTGAAAGTAAATTAGATATATTACCAACACCAGATAACTAATAAGTTAATATTTTGATTTTATTCATCTGATTTTCTTGCAAGTTGCATTCATAACATATATAGGATTGCTGAAAAATAAAGTACTATTCTATACTGATAGCTTTCATCTCACAATTTTAGTAAACGTCATAAAAAGAAGAACCAGACGACCTCTATTTGAGTTGAAGGGCAAAGGATTTAGTAACTTGTGTTATGCTTCACTTTCACCAAAATGTTTTGTTAGTGTCACCGCCAAGTCAATTTTGCCATAGTATGTCGTAGTGTATTTGTTCTGTGTATAGCCTTACTATATGTACATGCCATTTTAGTTTTTCTGCTGGAAGTATGCTCTTGAGTTGGTAAAAGTATTTAGAGTCATAGCATTAAAGTCAAAATCAACGTACTGACTTGCTATTTGTTTAGCTTATTTATATGTCACGTTTTAGGGTCCGAATAACAGCGTTATGCTCTTTAGTCGTTATTTAATTTGAAGTGTTTTTTCGTTAAGCACGTCCTTAGTAATTCCAGAAACACATTAAACTGTCAATGTACATGTATCGAATCAGTGCATCAAACAGACGAATGACGTACTATTTCAAATGAAATGACTTGCAGAAATGAATCAGTTTAAGTCTTGCATGGGGTTATTGGGTCTAGTCCGGGTTCAATTGGTCACGGCTGGGTTACATCGTTCATTTATCGGACCAATCGGTAATTTTTGGCGTCAACCGTGCTCAGCTGAGTATATTTGACAACAAGGAACCCAACTATTCATGGTGCTAATATGAAGAAACTTATAACGGCCACATTATTGCCGATCCAGACAATGCATAATTCATTTTATCTTGCATAACGAAACTTGTTTTTCTGCATTGTTTACTTGCGTGGGCTGATAAACAAATACATAAGGTATATATACAAACAGAGATTTTAGTGCTATCATCCAACCCAAGATAAATCTCAATAAGAAAAATGAATCCGGGATTTGCTTGCATTTGCCGCGATGTTGCTTTTATGTTGCCGAAGACTCACAGAAAAGAGCATATTCTATACATTCTATAAAAACGTTCATTAGCCGATTGACCGGATGTCAATATGAAGTAGTTATGTATTTCACCGATATATTGTCAGTTGCAGTGATACGTTGAAGTTGAATGGGACTTTGGAAATTTAAGTACAAGATCGTGATTTTCGAAGCACGAAAGCTTACAAGGACAAGGCCCTGAGTATCAACGGCTCGCTTGACACCAGAAAATGTTTTCATAGTACATGGAAAGATACCAACAGATAGCCTACTATTCACAAGAAGTTATTAAAAGATTTACTCACGAGTTTTTGATGAATGTGGTACGCAAATAAATTAGTTTCCTTTGAGAAATTCAGCAATCACGGTGTATTGTGTACATGCTCTAAGAAATGATTGTCTTTATCTCATAATTTAATTTATGTTTGTAATCGTAACACTGTTATCGCAATCATATTCTTCAAAGGCTTCTTTATCAAAACTGATTATTAAATTTGTTTTACTTTACTTACTCTTTTACTGCTTATTTAAGCTGAAAGTCCATTCATAAATTATTGCACAATCGAAAATTTGTAGAAAATCAGTTTGTGGTTCTATCAAAATTGTGTAGAAAACGTGGTATATTTTACGTAACAGCTTAATACACTGGTTATGCAAAGCCCATCATTATTTATTAATAAAACTTGTAGGATTTTTTTTGGAATAACGTTTCCACGCTCGTGACGAACGATAAGAAGAACTGGTCTGGAACGTTGTACCAATAGATGCCTTTAAAACACAAAAAAATCACATCATTGCATGATGTGATTTTTCTCAATTTAAGGCTAAGTAGAATAGTAGCCTAATTATATAAAATAAATATCACATAAATTGTAACATCGTTATTTAAAACCATATGTTTCTTTATTATACACATAAAACATATTATTTCTTTGCAATAGGATGAGGATGATAAGTTTATCTGCACTTGATTCACTTAAATGAGCTTGGGAGTTATGATTTGAATATTTTGATAATCGAATTTATTGGATAAGACTGTGACATTCCGATCGATTTTTTGAGTGTTTGGAACTTGGCGAGCCTAAAATAAATAGAGCAAATAACCCCGAACCCTATCAAATGTAAAATTAATGCTTTAGGACTAGATCTTAGCTTTATGAAGAATCCCGGAATTACATGTTCAAAATATACGTACAAAGTGTGATCTAGCGTCGAAAACTGAATGCACTTAATATTATTTTAGATATAATAGAAAAAGATTCCGCTATGATATTGGAAGAGTTTTACTGCAAATCTTTGTTTGCGTCTTTAGTATTCCCTCTGTAATAACTTTGATGTTTGTGTCTAGTCACTCTTGCAAAAGTCTTCGCGTCTATAAATTGCAAAATTAGTTTTAATTTATCTGAAAACTATTTGAATAATTAAAGCGTTTCACAGATGCGTACTTCAGTCTAGTCTCACCTGTCTAAATAGACACGCTACGTGTCTATATAGACCCGTAAAATTTAAATTAAAAATAATATTACGTGTCTATATAGACACGCTACGTGTCTAAATTGACGCGCTACGTGTCTATATAGACACGTAAGAAATTAATTAATTTACGTGTCTATTTAGACACGTAAAATTAAAAAATATTATTTTTAATTTTAATTTTACGTGTCTATATAGACACGTAGCGTGTTTAAATAGACACGTAAATTGGTTTTAATTAAATTTTAAGCGCAAAGGTGACCAATTAATTTTTTTAAATTCCAAACATGATCAGCAAAAATAGCTTGATTTTCTGATGTAAAGTTTTAAAAAATTGTTTGGGTGGTTTTTAAGATATTGAATTTCAAAGTTTTTAAACTTTGAAATTCGGTAGTAAAAAAACCTACAGGTGAAATTTTTTGATTTTTTCAGGGAAATTCAAGGGAAGCATGTACTTTAAGATACTAGCAAGAAAAGTTTCGCCAAGCTTTTGGTTTTCAAGAAATAGCCGTTTTTGTCACATTTTTGTGCAAAAAACGCCCATTTTTGCATATTTTTTGGTAAAAAAAAAGTTTGGCGAAACTTTTCTTACTAGTATCTTAAAGTAAATGCTTCCCTTGAATTTCCCTGAAAAAATCAAAAAATTTCACCGGTAGGTTTTTTTACTACCGAATTTCAAAGTTTTCAACCTTTGAATACGCTTAGCATCCCTGTCTGAAAGTATAATGGCTTGCTGTTATTATTGAAGAAATATACAAATGTCTTAGATAGAACAGTAACGGTTATGAAAATATGTATCCAAATCTTCCAATCAAAAACCGATATAAACTTTAAAAATGAAAAAGGCTCGATTCCCCGTGAGCCACAGCTGAGAAAGTGCAGATCTCCAAACACATTTCTCACTCGAAGTGCGGTATTGTAGTACCTATAGTGCGGAAATTCATGCATCATAATCGTCCTTTGAAGATATGCTGTAAAATCAAAGTATTTTGGGTTTCCGAACGTTGGTAATTTTTCCGATGTAAGATTTCCTAGAAAACAACTAAAAATAGATGAAAAGCCAAATCCAAGCATTTGCAATTTGTCTAAAAAAATTAACTTTGATTGGTGCAGAGTTATAAGTGGTAATTGAATGAGTCCAGGTTCTTTGCTTAGATAATATATGATATTCTCTGCCAAAGTGAGCTTTGAACCTTCTGGGGACTGCATTTTTCTTGAAAATGCAATACGTTTTTGTGATCTTTCTAAAACTGCTATGAAGTCAAATGATAGTTGACTAAGTTTCAACTCATAAACATTAAATAAATTTAAGCATTCCGGGCTCCAATAAATGACGATAAATGACGTTAAAATCCATAAGATTGCATTCGAAGCTAATTGGAGTCTTCAGAAGTTTGGTATTGCAACTAAGGTAAGCAGTAATTAGCACATCGTTTACTATATGGTCTGAGTAATAAAATTCTGCAAATCTCCAGTTCCTTCTTGCAGTCCATGCAGCTAACGACAACCAGTCGTATTCATCTACACTTGCTTTGGTTGTAACTAGTATGTGCACTGGTGGCCTTAAACTTGGTACAGCATACAGTCGTGAAAACTGTGATCGAGGAAAAATTTCTGTATGTTTTCCAAAACGTAGTAAATTATCCGGCATCAACAAATCTACTTGGACTTCACATTGCCATGGCCGTGAGGACAAAATAAAATTGGGAGGATTCAGGTTTACACAATCGCTACTCCTGACATCTGTTGGCCAAATCGTGTAGACGTGCTTAAAAATGGAGCACTCCCAGTCAAAAAATGAAGGGTTGTCTGGTCCGTTTGGCTTGGGCCAATCTTCAGAAAAATTTCCATTAAGTTTCCCCAACATGTCTGTTGGAATCCATATCGCTTGTACATGTTGAATTTCAAGATTAGAGAAAGGGTTTAAATATCTAGCAATCCCCAGAGCTATGTCTAGATGTCTAAGAACAACAGAAAACTCAACACTTGGATTAATGTCTACATTTTCAAAGTTGTTCATTACTATGAGACAATTATCGTCAACAAAATGTTGGAGAGTTGAATACAAGTTTTCTATAACTTTAGGAATTTTGGGAACGTTTGTCTTGAGGTTTTGTACACTTTGTATATATGTTTTTAGATCTCCATAAAGTGGTCTATTATTATAGTAGTATTTATAGTTAACAGGTATATCTTTTGGTAACATCGAACGTGCAAGTTTTGTTTCAAGAGTGTATCTAAACGTAAATGGTATGTGGTTTTCTCCACTGGGTAGCTTAGGTTCCAGCAAAATTATAAACAAAATTTGAAGCAAAGCACACAAAACCCGATTTCCCATGTTGAGTGAAAACTGATGTAAATTAAATGTTAGTGAAAACATTTCTTTATGATTCCCAGGAAAAAGAAAGTTTGTAAAAATTAAATATCCGTCAATCTGTTTCATTTTGATTTAGTTAAATCTGACTCGATTCTTTGGCTAATTTATATACTGACTTTCTTATTGTTACGTGTGCTTGATCTGAGTTCTCATAAGCAGTTCATAATGCTTTGGCTTTTCTAAAATTAAACTGCACAAAATTTAGCTTTAACAACAAGGAAAATGAATTTGACTTAAAAGTTCCATTTCAATATTGTTGAGACAATTGAAAAAACATATATCGCATTATTACGAATGTCTTTATTGTTCAATGTTTTCATCTGCGTTTTACGGAGAGAAAATTCTGGTAAAGCTGAAATTTGCTGAAGGAATCAGTTAGAGTTTTAGTACCTCAATTTTTTGTATTATTGTGAGAACAAGTAATATGAGCTCAACCGAATGGCTATAATCGCTTATGCTGATATGTTTATCAAGTGTCTCATAACTTGTTTTTTCCGGTATTTTTTCTGGCAAAACTAATTAAAAAGTAAAGAGCCAAGGAGCTCATTTATATTCCCTTGAAATAATTGAAAGCATAACATAATGATATCTCGATATACTTCTCTAGCATGAAATATTACATATCATATATATCAGTGATATAGATTCGATAAGCTTGCTTTGTAAAACACAAAGCTTTTGAATAGACTTCAAATCCACATGAACAGTTAAAGACATGGTTATCATTTCGAATTAAGCTGGGCTGGAACACAGTGGCCAAAAACAATTTAAAAAGAAAACGTTAGTTCTAAAACGTATTGCACGAGGACAATTTGACTACATGTGAGCATTTATAATAGCGAACTCTTACATGACAATAATTCTGTAAAACTAATGACTAATTTTTGATTTTTTGACATTTTCGTTATGGCATGAAAACTTAACATTGTAAGAGAGTAAGCACACCTAGCTTACCGCATTTTTTTGTAATGAAGATAAATATCAAACAATAATACTAGAATAAATTTTTTCGATTCCAGCCCTAAACTTTTGTTAATATTCTTCCTAAAACAAAGAAAAAATAATATCTCAAATCTGCACTTTTCCCCTACTGGTATCAAACCTTTCCAATGTTAAAACTAAATCAACATTTACATTGATCTACCAATACATTTCTACACTACACTTAAAGGCATGTTTGGCGTTTCGGTACAAACACCAGAAAATGAGTCTTTTTATGGTTGGAATATGTAAATGTCAACTTCCTTGTTATTTCTACGCAGCAAAAAAGTTCATTGGCCTTATAAACTTCTCAGTATTTTGCCGCTAATAAAATTCAAATGAATTTTTAATTGCTTTTATTCATACCTAATTCACTCTGAGCACAAATTTTCAAACATTAACTAAGCTGGCATAAGTAATTTGAATTTTTAACAACAATAAACCGTATTGCATTTTCAATAAATTTGAATTTTGAATTTTTGAACAAAAGAGATACGAAATCAAATGTAGTTTTAAAGTTCATCATTTATAAATTCAGTTTTATAAGAATCCATCAAGTAATCCCAGTAAACTGAAAGAGCTGTCAAAGAAACTGATGAGTAGTCATATTTATGGTTATAAGGAATTGATTTATTTTTAAAGCTCAAATTTTCGACAACTAGCCGTTATCTT
>JAQFXM010005543.1:0-14754 GCA_034693345.1 Entomobrya multifasciata | reverse complement strand
GGAAATTAAACCCGGGTAAATGGAGCGTCGGGTAAAAGAACGCCGGGGTAAAAGGAGCTGATAAAAAATAGAACAAATTGTACCAATTTAAATACACAGTCTAATCCCTTCATTGAATTTTCAATATATAATATTATAGTGATTGGTGATCACTTACCACCACATAATACAACGCCTACTTGAATACGACTACACGGGGAGGTAGCAGTTATTTACTGCAGGGATGGAACATAGTCCTTAAATACAAGAACATTATATTTTAATATTTGACCTCTATTTAACCACGAAACCAGTAATGAAAATTCATTAATTTAATGCGCAAGTTTGATTGCTTACTCTTACCAATAAAAGGGGATAACGACCACTAACTACATCCAATGCAGTAAAAGGTCACGAGGATGATCACAAGAAAATACGCCAGAAATCTTCAAACAATAAATAATACCCGATTAGATACTAACTGACACTTTAACAAATTTTGTTCCCACCAGAAATTTATCTCAGAAACCTTTTGGAATTTTCCAAATAATTTGTAATGTAACTTACACGCTGGGATACGCCAGGAGAAGATGGGGATCCGGCTGTGGTAGCAGCAAACCGGACTTCAAGACTGACTTGAGAGTCTGAAGTTCAAGGTATAATATCAACTTGAATGAGACCACTTCACTGTACTGAGCTTATTGTGAACCGTATTGCAAATGCAATTACACACTGACAGTCGTTCTGTCAGGTTTGTGGCATGGTTGTCGTATGGCAGTGTGAGCACAGTCAAGCCTCATTGATAGCTCTGCGTATTGCTAAATGCAATATTACTGCGAGCTACTTCTGATCTCAACGTTTACACTATCCTGCTATAAAAATACCATGTTACTTGAATCATTTGTGCGTACTGGATATTGGGAGGGCCGTTCACAAGTCAACTTAAAGATAATTCATAATCGTGAACCAATCTATAATGCTAACACATAAACTGCAGATGGCACATCAGTGCAGAAATTGTATTTGTTCTCTTCCCAGGTAGAAGGAAAAAACCTTAGAATACCCCTACAAAAGTATATATATTCCTTAGCAAATGTGTGGCATGGCATGGTGGTTAGTTGACTGGTGTAGAATGGCGTGATACTACTACTCTCTATTTTGCGTGAGGTATGAGTGATGCTTAACCCAAATTAAAAGTGTCATTGAGGTAGCTCACGGAGAGGAAAAGGAACCTCTTTTTCCTCTCTTTCCATTGATGTTATTTGAGAAAAGCACACTAGAGAACTTCCTTCTTCCCTCTAGCATAGCAGCGGGAGGACAAGTTTTGGAGTAACGTGATCAAGGTTTATTAGTTAGCACATTCACTCTTACAAACGAACCGTATCACATGCCTTACCACTACCACTATGTCCACAGTGCACTTCCCAGATTTATGGGTATGGCATGAAGGAAGATACACTGTACACACCACTTTTTCTAGCTTCTCCAAAAAATGTTCTTTTACTGACTGAATTGATTGTATGTGTAGAATGTCGAATAGTTTGCCAAAAAAAGAGAGTTAAACTGACGCTTTACACAACCATACCATTGTGACATGGGATAGTACTCCTTAATTGCATGCACGTAACGAACGGAGGACCAAATAAAGTACTGAAAAATAAATTTTGGTTGGTCTTTTTTGTGATTTTTCTTTTAATTTTGTTGTAATTCACTTTTGTAGTAGAAGTTGAACATTTAATTTTTTATGCATGCATAATAATTGTTTTTTCATAATATGAATTTTCAACTTTATAAATGTAATTTGCAAAAATTTGTTCATAATATATACACTTTATTAGTTGGCAATAAAGCTTTTTTAGTGATAATAGAGTTATTTTCCAAGAAAGGAAGACTGGCTCTAAAATCCATAAAACTGCCACAAAAGCAGGGCAACAAAAGTTCATCACACAAAAAATCTACGTTATGTACACAACTATCTTTGAATACTAAATTTTGTTTCAGTAAGCTTACAAAACAGCTAAAATGAGCGGAACTAGTGAAAGCAGTAAGCTACTTGCGTTTTTCTTATTATTAAAGGTTGAGAAATATACAAGAATATGCAATACGACCTTTTAAGTATGCTTTAGCCACAGCATGAGGCGTTCTTTAAAACAAAAATTTGGAAGCAGAATACAATAGAAAAAAAGAGTTAAAGGGAGAAAATGAGTGGGAGAGTTGTTGGTTGGGAAGTAGCAAAAAAATCCTTCCACAACACAAGAAACTTGATGGTACATGTAGCATATATTCAACTCGGTTTTCATGAAGGATAGAAAGTAAAAGTGGTAATGTTTATATCATATATATATAATCTGTCTGTATGCATATGCATATATTAATAAACGGTTGTAAAGTATATAGGAGCATCAAAAAAGAAAAAAAGTTTATAGAGGAGCCCTTAAAGTCTCATGAAAATGAAAAGAATGGGTTTTCTCCAGATTGCTTGCCGAATAACTGAAGAGCCGTGATTATAGTTCTGGTTTCTCACTGAAAATTTATTACTGCATGCTTGCATGCCCATTGCCTTGTGTTTTTGCTATAAAATGAAAGTGCGCGCGTGTTGTTTGTTTGCACAAATACCTATATATACATTTATACATATCTATTGCGCTACAAATCGTATAGAGGCTTCAGATACGTAGCACAAACATAACGTTTTACGTATTTTATGCATGCATAAATTTATTTCGCATTTTATATTATATATATTCTCCACTTGATAGAACACCACTACAAAAGGATCTCCAACAGTATTATATATAGCTTCCATTAAACTTTTACTCAACAGAGCAGAGTAAAGCAGCGAGCTAATATTTACTTGACTTATTTACTTTCACTGTTGCCATTTTATACATGTTTGCGCTGCCAAGGCCCGTTAGTTATTACTTTTGAGCACAATATTTGAAAAACGTATCAGATAATTACAATATTATTACTTTTCATATACACATACGTCTATTATTACTTTAAGCAGCGAAACGACACACAGCTTTCCCGTTTAAATACATATACTGCAAAATAGCTATATAATTGTTGAATTACTTGGTTGGATGGACTTTTAGTTGGTCCCGTCTAGGACATAGCGGAAATAATAGTTAGTCTAACAGCATTGATTTAAGCTAATTATAGACTTTATGCTACTGCTACTCCTCCTCACGAGTTTACGATCTCTCTTTTAGGCTGACTATGCAACTCGTAAATAATTACACACGCACACATATGTATTACAGTAAGAGAGACTGTCTGAGAGATCGTTAAAATTAACAATTTTCATCCATTCCACGTGTTGTTGTAAATATTCGCTGTTGTAAAAACGACAGTAGATTCATCTTCAAGTCTGCTTTTCTGCCATTTCATAACCACACACATTGCTACTCTTTACTATTAAACATTTTCTACTTATTATAGAAATTATTTCACTAAGAATAAGGAAGTCATTTTCACCACCGGGACTAGGAAGACACCACCAGCACCTTATGCTCACTTGCCTCTCGTTCACTAGCGCTTCGCTATATTACGCTACAAGTTATGAATGTGTGAGTCATTATTGCAAATACTTTCCCTTTTATAACTACTTTCACTCTTGAGTTCAGCAATATAACAGCAGCAGCGTTAAGTAAAAGTATTGCTTTTCCTAAAAAGTCTCTCTATCTTGAGAACACTAGTCACTAGACACTTTGTGCTTTATCAAAGATATTAGCGTTTGAAATTTTACTTCCTTTTTAGACATACATACATAAACCTAAACCAGCAGAAAACATACAGAGAGGCGTAAAATAATAATCTTTCGTTTTCATTTATAATCCTTTAAAACGTTACGTAATATTTTTAGTATATACACTTAGGTGCATGCATGATTTCACTCTTTCACTGCCGCCATGTAGAAAGTCTTGAAAGTAATTTACTGCTGTTAGAAAGTAAATATTCATCATCTGAAACTTTTCTTTCTGAATGTGGAGGCAGCAGCGGTGTGAAAAGTGAATGTTGTGTGTGGTACATACGGGAGAAATAACGAGAAGAAAAGGCGCGGAGCTTTGGTTGGTTACAATTTACTTGCATACTTGGCAAACAAAAACAAGTTTTTCACTCATGCCAACGTCTGCTCAGAAGCGAGAAAGCAGAGAGAGAGAGAGAAATGGCTAAAATTCTAAAGAAAACCGTTATTCTAAAAACTTATTCCAAAAAGAGATAGATAGACTGTTGGAGTCATTTTTATAAAAAAAAAACTTGCTGCATGCATGTTATAACACATACACATATTTACTTTCTTTTGTTACCCGTATGGTGTCTCATTGTATATTTGAGTCTACTCGTTTTAAGGAGAAAAAACATGGCTTCCAACGAAATTTGGAAAAAGTGTTAAAGAGAAAAGAATGTGTGACGATTGAGTACAACTCCACAGATTTTTCCCTGCACAAAACTACATTGTATTGCTATAATGCATTTATGTGTGTCACATCGTTTTTCCCAACTCAAAATCTACCCTATTGCTGTGTGAAGATTTGATTTTTTTTCTATTTAAAATAAGAGAAAGTAGGTACACATGTAGAAGCAATCATATGAATGTATTTGTATTGTGAAGAAAATTTCATCAAGAAAACTAGGAAGAAAGTGAGGAAAGGACTGGTGAACCTTTTCATTTCCAAATCCCAGCACTGCAGTGAATAAATTACTTAAAGTCTTACCCATATGCAGCGACAATGTTTCCACTATAAAGTAGTTAAGTTACTAACTTTATTTCAAGGATTTAATATATAAGCATGAGTATATTATTTGAATACATTATACTTTCCTCCATCATTGTCATCCTCTTCTCATCATTATCATCAACTCCTTCCTCATCATCAAACAGTTTTACTTACTTAAGGTTGGAAGTATAGTATGCTAAAAGTGTAATATAGGTAAATGTTCCAAGCAAGTACCGTAACTGCATCACCAGCCTTAGCAAAATTTTGGTGATTGAGTCGCCAAATGAAAATTCTTATGTAATCAATATAAAAGCCTTGGAGCCAACTGGGATAACTCGAAGAAAGGAAAAGTACACATTTTGTAATATGTTGTAGTAAGCCTTGTGACAAAATCAATATTTTAAATGGGTCTCGGGGGTTGGGCATATGTCTAGTATTTATTAACATATATTCATACAATTGAGCACACCCATTATGCTTTTTTAAATAATATGAATATTATGTCATTACTGCTATCAAAGAAGATATTTATCTTTACGCTATGCTCAACTATAAGGAGAAAATTTATATTAAAACGAACCACCTTTTATAAAAACCAGCTGATTCTATTTTCAGTGAACATATCAGCGAAAAAATGAGGCTATAACAATGTTACCATCCCCCTCACACGTGTCTAAATTCTCTACGGCATTATATTTTTCTTCCTCTCCTCTTATCTCAGTAGTAGCACAACGACTTTGGTCTAGTATCATTAAATTTATGTTCATCGTACTTACCTATTATTACATTAAAGTGAAAAGAACTTTGCATGCGAAAGCCTATCAGAACTGTCCATGCCATCGCTACTGTAAGAATCTGGTTGAATTTTAGTACACGACCACCATTTAACCCGACATAGGTTACACAACTCATACGAAACAAAGTTACTAACGCAAATTCCATAGCGGGCGATCAACAGTATCGCACTTACAATCCGCTACACTCCGCAATGTCGTCATGAATTTACTCGTGTCATGACACTTTAAAAGATTCTTTTCGTTTGCGTAGGTGTGAGGCTAATAATATGACATGTACATAATATGTAAGTATATCGAAATCTATAAGTTTAACAAGAAAAATTCGTCTCGTCCTATGTATATTGTACTTATGCGTAGATAGAGTGAATCTGTCACAAATTTTTATCGTTAGCAGAGCTTTTTGTCCCACCATTGTAATGGTAGAAGACCTGAACTGAAGGCATGCTAGTTTCTGTCATATCGTATTTTTCAATCTTCATTCTTTGTTAAAAGTAACAATGCTTGTGCGTAATAGTCAACGCTCGCTTTAGGAGGATAGGATGTACTGTGCTGGAACATTGAACAATGATAACACTTAATAGGGAATGTGAAAAAAATTGAAGTCATTATGTCTGTATAATATACGTTCTCAACAGAAAGTGAACTTTGAAAAAATTTGGACAACTTGAGACGAAGAGAATGAGAAGAGAAAAATATATCTACCATCAGACACTTTCTGCCCAAAGTCACAAAAGTGTAAATTTTTGTATAAGATTGTAAAACATTCAGAATTCATTTATAGTCCATACGAAATAGTAACATGGTAAAAAAAATTTATTATGTAATATAATATAATCCACCTTTTATTCTGCATTTTTGTTCCCGATGGCATTTTGGGTTTAGAGAAGTTTATAGAAAGGCAAAACCAGTTAACCTGTTATTTTCTTAGAAGAAATACAAAAGCTTTCTTCCTAAAATACGGAAGCTATGTGTTATAAAATTTCTGCCTAGTCTGTTAAAAGTCCACTTATAGCATCAAAAAATGATTTAAAAAATAATGAAAGAAAAAGCGTAATCTCCTTTCTTGAATACTCCTCCCACATTCCATACAGTTGTAGCTTAAAACTTATCGTTTATTATGGCTAACTTCGTGTATGCATGCTATGTCGAGGCATGACCTAAAGCAACTTTTCAGAAATTGACGTAAATTTACAGGTAGGCATGCATTTAAATGAGATGCGTGAGAGTTTGGTGAAATAGGCATAAATACATTACGACTCCTATACAATGAAAGCACGAGAGTTGAATGGAATAATATCATGCTGTTTTCAAAGAAATCCATTTTCAGATTTTAAATGCAATTTTCAGTAACATCCTGCTTTCACCGTCTGCAGAATTGCCTGCATGCGTGAGTAACAGTACACGTGTGTGGGGTCGTGTGCTTAACTTAATAAAACCTCTACAAATCTACAATTTTTTACTCGTTTGAGCACAACTACAAGTTTTCATTTACCACGCTATTTTACCGCTACTCATTCAAATTAGAGCTTATACTTACTATACACAATCGGAGTAAGAATTGGAGAAATACATGCACAACAAGGAAAATATATTTTTGAACGAAATAGCATTATAGCCTAACTGAACATATTGCCTGAATCTGACTGTCAACGAGTTCCTGGAGTTCCTTCCTCCCTGGTTTGTGTCAGCCGAGTGTTGTAATTCAACATGACTGGGAAAGTCACTTATTTATTTTATCAAATGAGCTTGGTGATGAGCTTATCTTCGAGTACACGTGCTCGTGCCACCATTCTTTTGGAGAAGCAACTGTTATGTCCTGTGCGTACGCCTGGATGAAGAAACAAGAAGGAAGGAACGACGACGTCGACAGACTACATCTTATTCAAGTGCATATGCTCAGGCAAACGGGCAAAATAACCATCTTTTCTCTGTCTCTCATTTTCTTTTGGTTTTCTCTGGATGCTACATTAAATGCAGTCGTGATCTTGGATGAATATATCTCTTGAAACTGACTTGACTACGTTTGCTGGTCCGTAGTAATGTTTTTTTGTCCATAATATGTTTGGTTTAAAAGTCTTCTTGCTCACAGTCAAGAAGAACAGAGCAGATGACTCTTGATGAAAAAGTAACAATGAGGAGAAATTCAAGAGATGTGCGAAGTATCCACAGAATTTCCCTTTTTCCATTCCTACTCAGTGAAATGCTTTTCTCTATAGTTTTTGTTGATACAGTTTTATATCGTCATTTGTTTGTTTTGCATGCATCCTTTGCAAAACTCATTAGCACGGCTAGAACTAGGAAGCAAACTCTTGTGTCAACTAAGCAATAATAGTCATTCTCCGGAGCAACCGGCATACATTCTCATTTACTCACGCACGCAATTATATACTTTGCAACATTTTCCCCACTTCATCGAAGTGAGTATACAGAAGAATGATTTAAAATAACGTAAAACTGTTATATCAGCAAATAAAAGCACGGAATCAAGTGGAGAGAAGGGCTATAAATATGAAAAGTAAAAAGTCAAGTCAATTAAGCGGGTTCATTTTTTCTGCCATATTAAAAGTAGTAGACATCGCTGTAAATCTGTATGGTGCATTTCACAACTGTTTGTAGCATGCATTAAATGATTCATCAAGCTTAAATAACCTTGCATCGCTGAAACAGTTAATTAAATTTTATTGCTAAACTTGTTAATTCTGATGCATGATATGGCGAAACGGTAGTAAATATGTAAATAGATTTCAGCAAGATACATATGCTGGTACAATATTATTTAATACGTGCAGTGCAATGGAATACTATTTCATTGTATTTCTACTTTCCTACATGGAATTTACTATTTACAAAGATACTTGAACTCGATAGTAAAAAACACTTTATAGTACATACATATTTATATAGCTGTAAGGTCATCCCTGATGAATATGGTGCTAGTGGTTTGGGTATTCTGGTAAAAGTAGTTGTGATGAGCTATAAATAATAGACTAAAACACATGAATGCATTTCTATATGTTGAACTTTATTCTTTCACGTGGAAGTCGAATAGAAATGTTTGTTTCCGTTTTCGTTGTTTGTTTCTTATACCTTAATGTAGATTTTACTTATGAAAAGACAACAGAGCATGGCACACAATGCTAACAAAAGATTGGTGGATGACCACCATATTATACACTCATGTCATAATGGAAATGGAAGTGAAAGCAAGGTCGCTGTCTATTGGTTTTTTGGTTTGCTTTTATATCAATGCTTTTGCTTGCATGAATATGTTTCCTTGTGCCTCGTACTCTTTTGTTATCGTGATTGTCAGTAAATTGGCTGTTTTGGACATTCAACTCTAAAAACTCGCTGGCTTTTGTACTGTCAACGGAATTTACAAACAAGCATATATTTTCTTGGCAATGTAATGCAACATCCTCTACAGCTTTCACAAAGAATTGAGTGCTAGGAAATGGGACCAGCGAATTGACTATTTTGTTTATTTGCGTGTCTTATAAAATATTCACTATATTATGATTTTGACTTTTTTGTCCGAAAGGTTATAAAAATGATGGCTTCATCGACAAATATACATACCTCCGCTATTTGCTCCTACATTGTTCTATTTCGTATGCATTTTAATGGATTTGACCAATTCGCATATGTTGTTATACAATTCAAGAGTAAATTTATGACATGCAATTTGGACAGTTTCGGATTTTCATTTTCTAAAATTTGAGACTAATGCCCCACACGGCACCACACCTTCAAGTTTCAAAAACAAAAGTTCACTAACCCGAATGCATATATACATGGAAGTTTAGTTCTCATATGAGAATAATTTAAAATCTAAGTTTTGTTTGAATAAAGTATCAGACATGCAGACAGAAATAACACACATACACACAAGCTGGCGTATTCGTTAAATAAATACTTTTCGTCGTGATAATTTTTTATGTCATTTTCTGTTTATTATTTTCTGCGACTGTTGTCTATACATTTTTCATTGTATGCATTACAACATAGCATAACTTGTGCCTGCAGCATATTACAAAAATACTTGGAAAGTCAGCATAAGGATAGTAGTTGCATGCCACTATGCCACATGAGACATTCCGAAAGATTACATGACATTCATCAAAGAAGGCTTTTGGTTTTGGCTGCTACTTATTCCTACTTACATATGTGGCCAAGAGAATTCATATTATATGGATTTATCCAAGAAGAAATAAGAAATTTGAGAAAATATAGCTTGCAAGTACAGAGAATGCTTTTTACTACACAGCCCAAAACTTTGTAGTAACTGTTGTAAAAGCAAAGGTGGTGGAGGTGGTTAATGCGGTTCGGGACTGTAGAAATACGAGTATTATTTGTTATTATCCCTTTTCATAAGCTACTTTTCTCTGAAACAACGAAGATGTATCTAAAATACCAAAGAGTAGGTACGCACGCTTGTATGGAGATTATGGTTTGGTGGCGGTGGTGATGATCTGCTCTTTACCATCATAAACAAGTGCACGCATATATGATACTAACATGTTCCGGCATAATGATAAGTGCGTATAATATTCTATACATATACATATTAGTCGTATTCAACCAAAATATTCCAGAAACAACCATTATTTTTAGAAGAAAGCTGCTCTCCTGATGCTCTGGGCAAAAGACGTACGTCTGTTGACGCTGATGACGAATCGATAAACGTTGACAAGCCTTAAAGGAACTTGAAGTAAAACTAACGAAACGAACTACCGGTTGTGGCATTTTCCCTTCAATGTTTGTCTGGGGAGCTTGAGCGAGTTTCTGCGCGTAGTCTTCTTCTTTCATCATGAAATAAGTACATAATTCAAATATATAAAAATCTGGTTGGTAAATGAAGAAATAAAGGTTTATTATCCAGTGTATGCTTCTGTAAATACCTAGGAAAAAATTTCTTTATCCACAAGCATTTGAAAAGTTTGTATGTGTGTACTGTGTACACACACTAAACACTTTCTTTTCTTCAGGCACGAATACGCATCCACCTAGTTTGTGGTGTTCAGTTTGTAGTACTCTTTTAGTTGTCACATCAGTCTCTCTTCTCGTTTTCCCTGCTACACTTTCTCTTGTTCGAGACAAAAGGAAAGAAGGGAGTGAGTAATAGAGTATATTATGCAGTAAGTGAAGAAGTGGTTGGGTAAAACTACTAGAGAAAAGCTGCGGGAGCTAAGTATTTGGCTTAGTTACTGATGAGATTATTATCACAAGACTTGGAGCAATCCTCATCATCATGAAGACCACGATGATGATGATAAAGTTACTTTTATATATGGTATGAATATACATAATACATACGTAATAATCAAATATATATAAAGTATAGATAATATGTATACACATCTAAACCCATGGACCACAAGCTTCTCTCACTTTCTCTCTATGAGGAAATTTAATAAAATGATTAAAACCCTTCCAGTGAAGTAGTTTTCTGGATTTTACCAGGTATATGACTTGCCATGGCATGTTGTACTACAAATAATACTACTGCTCTTTTACTCTTCGCATCATACGTTTGTCTATTATTTTGTAAGAGTGCCGTTAGCAATATTATTATGGAAGCCAATGGTTTTCCGGTTCATTTTCAAAGCTTGAATGCAATTCTTTATTGTGATATTTTATGATATAATAATAATAATAATGACATGCGATGCTGAGATTGTTTTATCCAGAATCCAAGCAATAGCAACAATACAATGCACACTGCTGGTGCAATATTATATTCTTTCAATAACAATAATCGTAACCGTACAATAGAAAATTTCAGTCATTTGAGAGACTTCTCTCTGTTTTATTGTGTTCCCGCTTCTTTTCAGAGTTCAGAATTGTATACAACCCATTTTATGTATTTTGGTTGTAATGGCCGCAAGTAGAAGGATCTGCACTTTAAAATGTCATTAGCGTTGCATATAATGTCATTATAAAAGAGATTAGTATATATTTATTTGTATAATGTACATTATGTATAGAGCACACACCCTTCAAATTCATTCGAAAACAAGAGAAAATGATGTTTTTGTTGGGGTGTGTGCGTGTATTTGATATGTGCTAGCTGTCAGTATAGTTGTCTGTCTGGTTATGCGTAAGCGTGGACTAGTTCATGGTTAAAAGATTGTCATTTGGTTTCCTGCTGATTCCTCCCCTCCACCGCTACCACCAGCACTTCCGTAACGTTTTCACTTTCGCTCTTATCTCTTTCACGACTATGTCTATTTTACTTAAACTCACAAAAGTTTATAAATATAACTTTATTCATCACCAACGCAAAAGACCAGACAGACCAGAAGGGAAATATATACGCAGCGAAAGCAAGCAGAAACGACATCGCCACACCATGTGATCACTGTCATCATCAACGACAACTATGTTCATAATGCATATAGACGCACACGTCCTACGTACGCAGACGACACAAGGTACATTATGGTGCACTCTTATTATCAAACTATTTATGTGGTGAAACAGAGAAAGAGAGAGAGAGGCAGAGGAAAGGAGACAACGACAACTCAGGCAAGGATGAATGGCAGTGATGACTCTTTCGTGTCCTCTGAAATGCTAGAGCTAATACCATCACCACAGTTTTTAGCCTTCACTGCTGGTATGCTGCAGAAGAAGGGGTGGTGGTGTAAATGTGTGGTGTTCGTCCATCATTCTTTAAATAACCTTTCTCTCATAGTTGGTTCTTTCCGGGCTATCCAGTTTATTTATTTTATAAAATGTTCTTGTCAAATTGGAATACATCCAAAAAACAAATTGTTAACCATAAATTTTTAACCACTCTTTGAATGGATGGATTGAGGAAAAAACTAGAGAATTTGTAATTTGTCACTTTTGTCAGGTTCTTCAACATTGTCAATATTTTAAACCAGCCTCAAGTGAATATTTTTTAAGCCTAGAGTACCTCAATCTGAATAGTTAAGATATCCGAAGCAAATTGATTTATAGTTTTTCTTATTCAAAATTTCAATAGTTAAATGCAAATGAGTAAGACATCCTATGCTTTTATTTGGGGTAGTGCACTTAAAAAATTGGTCCTCGGGTCCTCGACCCATACAAGTGGCCTGAGAAGGAAACCCACACATTTATTGCGCATTTTACAATGGCAATTTTTTTTACTGGGAAAATTGTTTTCGCAAAGTTAATTGCTCACTGGTCTGGAAAAACTAGTTCTAAGAAAACTATAAATATTCAGAGTACTACTAGACCATATACAAAGAACTGTCAGAGGCATACTGCGAATTTTATGTACGTCACTTTATCAGAAGCAATAAGAAACCATTTCGTAACTCAAATTCCATTGTACAGTACATAGCGTGTTACTATAATTCTAGTTTAGCAGTGTGCTGATTTTATCGTATGGCTACTGCAATCGGATCAATAAAAAAAGTCGAGTAGATAAAAATTACTCGAATTTTAAAGTGGGTAAACAAAAAAGAAAAAAGTTGAGCAGTCGATTTTGTAGGTATCCATCCTACTATATTCAACTAGCCTTTTTCACTTGCGCAGGTTACATGCAAGTGCTACTACGTTTATCGGTTTTTCACAGCAAACCATTCATCCTCTCCAGTACCACCACCAGTACTTTTAATCCAAAGAAAAGTTATATAAAAGACCATTTATGTTAGCTACAAACCCTAAGTTTTTGTAGACGAATACACAAAGCAAATAGTCAAACTCTTTCTAGCATATAGGCATCCCATGTGGTAATCGGTTTTTTGTGAACTGACTGCGCGGCGGAGAGACTACTTATGTACCGTTTTGACCATAAAAGGAATTGAATAACGTGCCTCTTCTAACTTTTGCCGTTGTGAGTTTCACGGAAAATCGTGACTGTATTATTATTTTTTGCGGCTGCAGTTGTCATAATGCATCCTACGTGACACAACAATTTGACTTGTGTTATGGCAAAGAAAAAAGAGAGGACCACGACGAAGAAGTTAAGTTAGACAAGGAGAGTTTTATCCTCTCCATCAACCGCACCAAAGCAGTTAGTTGGTTGTTGTAGTCAGAGCACCAGCCACGATGACCTACGCAATGAAAAACTGTGCTGCTGTTGTTTAGCTTATTGTGTTTATAGCATTTTCTTAGTATTCCTTTATAGTTTAGAGCTATTTATACGTGAATGTATGCTATGTACCTGTTTTGGATGTTATGTAAGACCCTTATATTTTATTTCTGTGCCATTTTCTTTTGGGACTTATATCTACTTTATCTGCTTTTATGTCATGTATTGTATTTTGGTGCTTGACTTATAGAGCTTTCTGGATCTAGCATAGTGGCAATATATTAGATATCAGCAGCATTTCACAAATAAAGTGGAAAACGTTTTGACTGTGACTGAGTGATATTTCTTCCTGGAGTTGATATCCATCCCAGTGGAAAAACGGGCCAACAGAGAGTGTTCTTTTCCTTCCGTCTGTTTTCTAATATAAGTAGTATTAGTAGTAGTAATAATGATGATGGCTACTTTACTGGCTGTATAAAGTATGAAAATATGAAGAAAAAATATACCAAGAAAATATATTATTTTTAGATTGCTTTCTCCGTAAAGTAATATTAGCAGCGGTAGCCTTACTCTGAGCCACTCCTTCCATCATAACAACGCTAATACACCCATTTTCTACAAGGACGTAATTACTGTGTTCCCACTCTCGTTAAATTTGAGTAAAAATGAAATGAAATTCAAAAATTGCTTTTTAGATATACGAGCTTATAAGAGTTATAAGAATTTTTACTTCTTATGTAACCATTATATATTAGCCAGATCGAGATCGCTTATTTACGCCTCTACAGTTGTTATTGTCGTGCAGGAGCGCAATAGGATGCCGTCTTTCATCATGAGCCGTTAATGCCAGGGAAAAGTAGTAGATCTGTAATCTGTGTAAACACCGGGTCAGTATAATATTGTGGAAATGCTTCTAGTCGACCGTTTCTACAGACGAATTTTTTTAGTCGAACTGCTTAATTAGTCGCCCAATTTTTTTGTCGACCTGGTTAAATAGTCGACCAATTTTTTAATCGAAATTTGTTAGTCGACGAAGCTTTAGTTGAAACTTTCTTGTCGAATAAAGATATAACATCTGGACGGTATCAACACACATAATTCGTAAAACTAAAAGTGTATGCACCCTTGCGATCATTCTGATGCGATTATGATTGCATTACTAAATTCAACATTTTATGTCTGCTTAACTCAATAATATTCAAAATATTCCGGCTGATGCTTTTCCGGTGCTCCA
>JAQFXM010005542.1:0-14754 GCA_034693345.1 Entomobrya multifasciata | reverse complement strand
AAATTTGGATTCTACGTGTCCAAATCCCCCATGCAACTGCAATCGTTACTCACTGCAATCACATGTTCACCAAAACAAACCACGAAAAAGGAAAGGGTTAAATCGACAGAAACGGGTTCTTTGATTATAGTATTTAGATTGCAATCGATTCGATTTGGCGTCCCCTCTCCCCCATCGCCACATCACTCATTTTCAGAACTATTTTCAAAATAAAACAGTTAGGTAAACGTAATTTAAATTCACATCCAAACCAAACCACCCTCATCGTGCATCGTCAGTATTATAACATTATATCTATGCATACATTCTACAATTCAATGGCTGTGCACACACACCATAATTCCCTTAAGGGAATAACGTGTAAAGCTATACTACTTGAAAAAGTTACACTGATATATTTACACATACAATATGTACATCCATCCATACTTATGTATATTCCTATGCTTTTGTATATTGTACGAAATACGTGAGGGTTGATTTTCTGTTTGCATCTATACTCCTCTCCCGCCTTCCTGTTCTAATAGTAGGCACTGCTCATCTTCCAGAGTGACAGAATGCATTCATGCAGCCTAAATGAAGTGACTGACTACACAACATCCAGCAGTGGTGGAGTGGAGGTGGGAGTGCAATCAGTAGATTGGACTTTCTCTCTTGATTGTAGTTAGGAAAACATGCAAATCTCTGGTTTTTCTATTTGATGTACTACGAAATACTCCATTGTTCGTTCGTCGTGTTCTTTTTTGCTTTGTTCTTTTTTCGTTGCTTTTGATCATCATCATCACAACCACTGTACGATGAACAAAGAGTATAACAAAAAAGTAGTACGTAGTAGAGAAAAACGCTGTCGAATTTGTTTAGCTCTCCAAAATTTTCTTATTCATTCCGTGGCGACGTTCATGATGAAGAAGGCGTGTGTGTCTAAATATATTAGTCCATGCTACATATCCGAAATTCACATGCACAAACACACACCA
Source organism: Entomobrya multifasciata (assembly GCA_034693345.1). NCBI lineage: Eukaryota > Metazoa > Arthropoda > Collembola > Entomobryomorpha > Entomobryidae > Entomobrya > Entomobrya multifasciata. The sequence continues at coordinate 13,777 of JAQFXM010005542.1, read as the reverse complement.
GCAAATAATGGTCTCTTGTCATGACATGATGATGCATGCATAAGTGGGGTGATGTGATGTGTGTGGCTGTTGTTGTGGCGTAGTGTGTTCATATGATATTTTAGCGAAATATATATGCATACACGCATTTACAAAACAAAACACAACTCATGCAAATGGTAAGATTGACGGTGAAAGCATCCTCGTTTCCGCGTGCTTGCCTTGCATATTTTAGATTGAAATCAAAATCTTTGTACAATACTTCAACTTTTACTAAAGATAAGACCATGCCATGCTTTCCTCATCAAGCAGAACACAACAAACTGGGTACATTTGCGGAAAAACGTCGTGCTGTGCTTTTTCTCATGCTGTGGTATTTGCACTTGAGTCCGGGAGTTTGAATGCTGTACTCACTGTTCGTTCAACTTGTACTTTTGGGTCGCAATAATTCCCGCTAATTTAAATACAATGACCTGTTTGGCAGAACCACCAATCTTACCTCTTTCTAATTCCTTAAACTCAAAAAATGAAAACCAGGCGCAGACTTTGAGTTGCGACTTATATTGTGATAAGCTTTCTCAGTGGTTTGCTTGCATGCATATCGTCGATGTAGCAAAGAATTTACGCTGACGTGAAACCAGTATGATCTAGCTTATTATGCATGTAAGCTTATTTTTCTCTGATGACTTTTTCGGTATTGCGAAGTTAAAGAAGAGAACCCAAAAAAAACGAAGTTGGGTGAATTTTGCTTTGTAGTCTTGTGTCTAGCCTCGCTTTCTCCTTTACTCTATACACCAGTTTCTATGATGTCCTCTGGATAAATTTTGTTTGTATTCGGTATTTCCAAAAAAATGCAAATAATCTATCCATTGATCACAAACCAATGTTTACAGATCACCTCCTCTGGTCCGTCGTTAGTTAAGATGGGATGAACGAAGATAGGAAGTGAGTGAAAGGAAATGTAGAATTAACCTACTCATATGATTCTAGTACGAGAACAAATCTCACATTCAAACATACGGCATTTGGTTAGATGATGATTTTCTTTCTATTCACGCCTTTTTGAGTAGAAAGAAGGGGAATTGAGTGTGTGCAGTCAAAGTTGTATTCAATAGAGAATGGCAGTAACCGTTTAGCTTTTAGTTCATCATATGTATGCATGCATGCACACTCTTTTTTGGAAGAATATATTATACGTGGATTTTTTCTTGTGTAATATTCATCGGGTATTTTTTCTCTATTCCATTTTTCCAAGGAATATGTGAATAGTAAGCAGATAGAGCCAAGCAGAGCATCAGAATTAGATTACACGTTTTTTGTCTGTAAACATATTACATTCAACATTATTACAAGACTTACATGTCTAGGTCCATTGTGTAAAATAAACTGATGCATGATGTAATGAATATTAGTATCATGATGACGTTCTGTTTTCTGAAGTCTTGGTAGGGACCGTCACTGTTATTACTATTACATTAGGATATCTCCTCTTGATTTATCAAATGGGAAAATTGTTTTGGTTTTGAACGTGTCATATTTTAACTGCTTATTAAAAATGATAGTGAATGATTGATTTGCGTTTATAAACTAACACACATACATATTAAAACACCATCATAATATTGTCCTTCGTCTTGTCTGGTAGTCGAAATAATCGAAATAATAATCGTGTTAAAATTTATAGCATTGTTTCTCGACGAAACTTACGTTGTCTATATTGCAGTACAAATGATCTCTTCTTTTCCTCATGAAATCAAAGTGGCGAAAAGGAGAATAGGATGAAAATGGAATGGATGATGACAATGGTGATGATCACCATTCCACTCATGATGATATGGTGTTGGTGATGATGAGACTTCTTACCCAACACATTTTCCAAAAACGAAATGTGTATCATAACTATTTCTGTATACAACAGCTCAAGGAGATAGAGGTATTTGTATGTGTGATACGTTGTATTTTTCGTCACCATTCCCATCATGATCATGATCATCATGATGAGTATGAGCATCAAGCAATAATGTGATCGCAGTGTCGTTCTATTATACTCTTTTCCACTTCCCTGAGTGCATATGTACATGTTGGAAGAGAATGAGAATGCACCGTCCCACAATCATCATCATCGTCCCCAACACTCACCATTGAGAGGAAATAGAGAAGCTGATACAAAACAGTAATGGAAATGACACTGCGATAATGGTATGCAGTAGCAGATCAGTAAGGTTCGTTTGCTCAATTTCTGTCTTCCTTGGTTCTTCCCCCTTGCGATTTTGATATGGCAGACGAGAGATTATTATGCAGCATGTAAGATAGAAAAGTGGTATTCTGTGTAGGGTGAAGCACATTGTTTGGGTTTCCTTCTCTCTGTGGGATCCGAAGCCCCTATCTACATTTCTCATATATGAAAACGCAAAAAAACAAGCTTTGTTAGATTCTCTTAGAATCGGTTTCTTATTGTAATGTTATGGGTTTCCGTACTCTTTTCCGTCGTGACTCAGTTCAAGAAAAATACCCATTATTAACATTTCTGTTTCATCGTTCTAAAACTTGCTTTCTCCTTTCTAAATAATCTTAGATTTCAAATGTTTGTATTTCGTGACTTTTCTTCAAGATGAACTAATGACGTGAACGAGTATTTACTGAAGAAACTCACACGGTCACGGTGCTGCTTTATCATCAACCATATTGTGGCATTGGTTTATATGACGCTTGTCGTCGATTTGTCTACATTATGAAATGGATGGTAATAAAGACAATTTAATTACTTAAAAAGTATAGGAAATACAGAGCAGAACAGATAAGAAAATTCCATATATGTTGTTCAGTTGAAATGACAATCTCTGTTTACTGAACTGACAATGAGTCTACGAGATTCGACGTGTACTCAAACGTCAAACTGATAATAATATTGTTTTCCATTATGCATATTTCAATAAATCCAAATGACATAAGCTCAACCTCATTGAACGAATAAGCTCTTGACGGCATATTAAGTACATAAACAGATCAGCGTCAAATAATACATAATCTTCTTATGTCTCTCTTTGTCGGAATAGTTTGATCCATTAAAATATTTACTAAAATAAATAATACACCAAAAACAAGAGACGTGTTATTAGATTATTAATCAGTAACTCGATGATTTAAAGCTTGAAATTATGTCGATAAATTAAATTACCAACCAACCAAATATTTTGGCAAGTCAGAGCAGTAAATATTTGTTAACAAAGCTTGATTGCATAAATTTTATAAAGATATCTTTTAAGATTCAATTAAAACTCGAATGAAAGATAATCCAACAAGATAAATTCATTAATGAATATTTGTAACTTTTGCTTTATTGCTTTCATACAAGCATTATGACGTCAGCTTGTTAAGTCAGATAACTAGCTATGTGTTTAAATTTAACTATGTGGAATATGGTATTAAGTATCAGTTCACTGTTTTTAAAGTCTCTATGTGTACAACATACATGTATGCGTATACATTTAATTCCATTGCATTTGGCTTAAGAATTTAATTTCTAGGGTAAGCTGTTACCTCCATTTCACCGTTGCCCTTGATCGGCCATAACTCTTCGAAGGTGGATCACACTATTGTTCAGAAGAGAGGGGAGCAGAATGGAGGATCAGTTGTTGCTTCTCTCTTCCAAAATGCGTGTCGTGTGTTACACATACGGACGGATTGAAAGATGTACATACATTCATGGATTGCTTAAAGGAATGTTACCCCTGCCCCTACCCTTCTGAAAATATATGCTTACATAGCTCTTCTGCAGAGAGTGACCATCTGCAGCCGAAAAATATGTCATTACACAAAAAATGAATGGTTCAAATCCCTCTCACTTCTTACATAACATGTACAGACCACTACATGTGCATAAATGCTCACCTTCCACCGATTCCATACGACCATTATTTCCTTGTTTCGTTCCGTCCATTCTTTTAAGCAACCTTCATGGAACGATGAAGCGAACAAAAAAGTGTACTTCAAAGGCAAAGGGTTTTTATTAGAACGTTGAACCCTTCTCAGACAATTACTTGAACTTGATCATCTCCATCGGCTTCTAATAACTATTTAAAAATTATTTGACCAATAATGACATTTGAAATTAATCATTGAATGAGTTGAACTTTTTTATGGTTGTATACAACTTATAAAATTTTGTTTAGAACGTTTTTATTTTATTTCTGTAAATGCAAATTGAAAATCTAAAAAGTATAAACTACTTTCAACTAATCTAACATGCTCACTTATGTGACTGCTATTAACTAGAGTACTAAGGGCTAAACATTGTATAACTTTATGAAATTAGGTAGCTGCGGCAGTCATCCACTCGTTAGTTGGATTGGAGCTGCCTCGACATAATCTATGATTATAGTTTTCATTTTCTTTTGCGTGTCAGTTCTCATTTTTCAATAAATGATTACAAGTGAGAAATGTCTATTATTTTTGTTGTGACTGCTCTTGCGCCGCGTGAGGCTCAACACTTTCCCTTTTTTGATTACCATTACCACCCTCTAAAACTAACCACTTACAAGCTCAAAACTTTGCAATTATTGTTACTATTAAAAGAAAATGATTGCATTACATTGTTATCATAGTACTCTGGCGAGTTTTGACGAGTTTAGGTGAGTGCGTCTGTGCTGCCGCAGATGTTGTTGAATGTCCATAGCCATTAATATCTACCATTCTATATCATCCTACATTGCACTTCATCCATTCTCAATGTGTGTTGCATTTTATAATTTGATACGATGTATATATATCTCAGCTTACCTACAACAAAAATTACGTAGAGATGGTTAACTCTTTGGAACACTTGAACGTGTATGGATACTTATTAAGAATGTTGACTCAATGTGTGGTCAAATGGAATTTAATTAGTGTCAAAAGCAACTTCTCATTACACGTCTATCAGATGATCGTTAAATATAATGATGTGACACATTGAAAATGATGATGATATGAAATTGCTTGGAAGCCTCCCTGCGGTGTCTCTGGCTCCCCTGGTTCATTATCTGGCGCTTCTAAAGTCATAAATAAAGGATAAGCTGAATCATTTGTTGAAATGGTGAAAATACTACTACAACTACATGTCGTTCGTTTCTAGTAGTTAACTGCTGACTTACTCTTTATCCGTCTATCTTTGAGTAGACTTCAGTTTTTTTAAATTTTAAATTGAATCAGAGATTCGCTAGTAGGACTACTCTAGCAGCTTAAAAGTTCTTGGAATATGTCATTGTTGAAGCGTAATCCTCACATGCATTCAGATTATTATAAATTATACTTTTACCTTACAACCTGAAAGTTTGTAAAAAAAATCTAGTATCATCACTGTATGATTACTTGCTCGCAAATGCGAGATATATCATATCAGACCCTCCAGTTGTACTGAAACAAGTACTACATTCGCATTCATGCAGGCTTTACCTTTAGACTACTTAAGTAATGTTCAATGTCCAGCAGAGACAGACACAACATAACGTTAGCAAAACCTGTTCAAGTTTTTCTGAAGTCGAAATATGAATAGTTTTTTAATAATATCAAACTCAAAACTACACACTATACAATACCACAACAGCTTGTGATGTGCATTTAGACTTTGTTGAATCATCCAAAAAATGCATTATCTACAATGTGTGTAAAGTGTAATGTACTCTCCATCATCTTCATAACAATAATAATAGTGATCAAAATCAGGGTGCTATTGAAGTAGTATTGGTTCCTCCGGACAAAGATATATGTAGTTTGTGAATATAAACTTCACTTTTGCACTAGAATTCCTTATTAGAAATATACAATAGAGAAAGGAAACATGGCAGAGTCATTTGTTACTTTCACGTTGTTAGGAGTCTTTGAACGTGTTCATGTTGAAGGGTTTATGCTCCTTACATGATGTCCAAAGTGGAGTTTCGCCCAATTTAATACGCCTGCTGAATACATATACCCTGTATAAAAAACATGCATATAACCATAATCCATTGAAGCCTGTCAAAATCAAAATGAAATGGAGAAACATAAGAGCCCGCCACTGCTTTCTGAAAGGCTATCCATTACATTTTATATTACATTTATCGGTTTTAACTGTGTTTAAGCTGTGTTAGGTCTATCACACAATCTGTTACCACATGCTGACAAATATTCCATATTTCATAAGAAAAAAGAGTTTCTTCTTTCGTTTCAACTTGGTAAAGTTCATACAATACAATGCTTGTATGATAATCAGTTTAAATAATATGCGCAATTCAGTACTCATATACTCTGTACTGTACTTACCACCACTACCACCAAACATACAACTTACGTGATATTCAATTGGATTGGACTGCAGCGGTGGTGGTGTCCAAGTGGATATGCTGATTTGATATCAAAAAATTGGTTTCCTCTCGGCTCACCTCTGGCATGGGGTCTTTGCTCCTCTTGCTCTTTCTACAACTAACTTGGTCGTAAGTTTTTTTGTGTATAATAATAGTAGTACATGTACAGATAGATATTTGTATGATGTGAATTAGTGTGCGTTGAGTATAAATATGTTTGTAAACCAATATATAGCCAAAGTCCTTCAAAACACATTTGAGGGCTTTCATTTGATTCTTTTGAAATGTTTATCATAAATATTAGATTTAACCAGTGTACTGTTAGAAATTTGCAATGCATAACAAAATATAGTACACAAAACAATATCAATTCTAAACTTTTTTGAGATAGACGGACACTTTTCTCTTATCTTAGAAAGTTCCAGTTACTCACTGTAACTTACTTGAATGAACTACGTCATGTGAATATGAAATGAAATGTGTGACACGGAGCAAGAATGCTAACAAGACGCAAACCCATTGCTACAAATACATAAAATTATGAGTTTTATGTACATTTGGACATATTGTCTAACTGAAGGGAGAGAAAGGAAAAATATGAAAATTGATTGTGTATAAATAATACACTGAACGCATGAACTCCGTTTGCTGACCATGATGGTGATCTAAACCTAGTCAAAGAGTCACATTGAACACTAATAATACGCATTTTGTTTACCCTTTTTCAGTACAAGTTGAAAATTGAAAATGATGATAGGTTACATAACACGTAAAAGAAAAGTTATGAAATTTATTTTTAATACACAATTATGTATTGAATTAATAATCAGTTTTTAGCCCATACTCGATCATGACGTATTTAAGTTTTGAAGGAATAATTTTTTTCATGTTATATAAAGTTATTTGTAAAAGGGGCACAAAAATGCAGAACTTCTTTACATGTGCATGCCTAAGCTTGTATGATGATGATATGATGAATACAACATGAGTATTGAAAAATTCAGATGTACACACAACCAGTCTTGTGAGCCTACATCATCATAGAGTGATAAGCCATGATCACGTATACGGAATAATATTGGTTATGAATGAGCGTGTAGGCATGTACTTTCTTGAAGAAGCTTGTTGGGCACCTTTTTCTGCTCAAATAAATATGCAAGAATACAAGCTTATTGACGAATTCCATCGACCTAATAGCATCGTGCGTATGCATATTGGCTGAACAATAGTCCTTCTCCCAATATATAGCCTTTTTCTTCTTTTTGCTTATAATTCTGTTATTTCCCATTGTTAAATTGTACACGAAAAAGCATTGGCATATTTTACCAGTCTTTGTATGACATTAGTCGTGATAAAATGCTATTATTGCGATGCGGCGTTATATGTCATTGGCCAATTTATTCATTGTTGACCGGTTTTTAAGAGAGGTGTGGTATAGTGTGAATGTTTGCGAACAATAAAGTTAAACGCGTGATCTTTTAAGATGTTAGTACTTTAATTGTGTTGGATTTGGTTGGATTGGCTCATGCCATTATCAAATTAAATTGCATGGGATTGATAAAAAAGAAGATTCATTATCAAAACAAAAATGAACAGAAAATTCTTAAAAGTTTATAAAGCTTAAAAGGAATACTCTGGGAAAATTCGTGTTACATGAATTGTAAGGAATCATGTTCAGATCGTTTCTGAATACTTTAAAATGAAGCAGCTAAATCCACTACCATTAATCCAGGTTTAAATATTTCATGAAAGTTTCTTATAAACGTTTTAAAAGATGTAATACAATATCACAAGCATTGAATATTTTGCAGCATGAATATTATCATATTATGTACACATAAAATAAAACACAAAAGTAGTTACCTATTTTGTATCTCTTTATTTTTTAAATGATAAATTGGTTTTAAAACACGCCTATTTGTCAAATTAAAGTCAATAAATGATATAGTGAATAGACCAACTGTATTGAGTACATTCATATTTGGTAACTCAACCTTTATGCTAAAAGAAAAAGATGCAACGGTGCAAGCAGTGCATATCGTTTTGCTGTATTTTTATTTAAGTACGTACAAAATAAGACAAAGATGGTTATTCAACCAGAGAGTAAGAAAAGAAGCATACCAAAAAATTCTGAACATACTGAACAACGTCTAGCTAACTTTGTAAGTGACTCTTGCTTCGCTTGAGAAGTGATTTTAGAACCGCGTTTTTAATTGAGTTTTCTCTTTTTGGAAATGAAAAGAAAGACGAATAGCCTTTTAAAATGCAATCGAATCGAATTCTCACGCAGGCCAGATTGATTCTTCAACATTCGTCCTTACCTGTTGTTTTTTATGATTTTACGCACCTTTTCTATTGCCGTGTCCTTCCATGGATGCTTGGTCACTTCAAAATGAAATAAAAAAGGGTACAAAAAGGAAAGGAAAAAAATGAGGCGATTCTTGTGACTGCTTTTATTGCATTTCTATGGAATAGGAAGACGAATTACATTATCTGAAAATAACGGGATCATCGACCGGTAAAGTTAACATTTTAGGATGATACATGGATAAAATTGTCGTATTCTTCTTTTTCAAATCAATCAGACCAAAATATCACCTAAATAGGTTTGTAATGGGAACCAAGAAAAATAGAAAATACGAGTTTTATACTTGTATGCATGCATATTTGAATGGTGAATAAATATTTGAAAAGAAGTACATTTCATGAGTTTTCGCTACACGCGTAAAAGTAGTAAATAGTACTTTGTTCAAATTTGCCCCATTGAAATGAAATCATATTGGTTTTGGTTTAGGGCAGGGTTCTTGTTTTGTGAATGTTTTCTATTATTCTTCCTTTTTGATTAAGTTCCCTTTTTGATATGATATGATACGTCGTTCGTTAAAAGTCATTTTTGCTTATATTCAGCTATGCAAGTGTCTGTATTCATTGTTGTACCTTTCTTTTGCAAAGAGGTTCTCCTTCTTTACTTTACACACTCTGATTTTTTGGATGACGATTATTATATGATCCTGGCTTGTTGTTGATGTACCTAATAAGACGTATTGATAAATGTACGCGCAATATTATATACGTACTACGTACATACATTCATTCTGCATCCATAATAGTAATATCACATATACACTTTTCTGATTGATATCAATAGCTTAAAAATTTCTCATCGAACAATGGTTGCAGAGATCGCAAGAGAAGTTTTACGACTTGTCAAGGCAATAAGTTAGATTCAAGGTTTTGTCACTTTTTACATACTACATTCGTGTACATGCTTTTGTTGTTTTGTGAAGATGTTTGGGAGGTTGGTTTGCTGTTTGGTGCAGCAACTGTTTCGTATTGCCCTTTTGCTGTGATACGATAGCAAAACAGCCAGTAGAAGCAACAGAGACAAAACAGCATAATATTACATTCCTTCGATGCTGCTGTATACATATTCTCGCAGACGAAAAACGTTATCAAATTTCTTATTGTTGTGGTTCAATCAAGCACAAGAAAATGTTGAGATAACGCTATGCATGTCCCAACTGAAACAGAATACAAAAGAGAAAAAAGCTGCTTGTGTCAATGAATTACTGAAGAAGAAAAAATTTCATGTGTTTAGTGAGCTGAAATTATAATCGGTTATGTTACATATTGTACGGTTGTTGTAAGATTAAAGCGATTTCAAGTTTTTAAAAAAGTTGCTGACTGACGGCTACGGTGACGATGAAAAGTATGAAATATGGATTATCTTGATCGGCAAATCCTTTATCACAAATTTGAGACCAAGAAATTAGAACATCAACGGAAAATGAATTTAGACTAACGGAAAAAATATGAGGAGCAGAGAAACATAAGTGTATACACATGTTGAATTGTGTTTTTTTCTGAATGTTAAAGCCCTGTTTGACACAATTACCGAATCTAATAAGCTTACTTAAAACTACATCCTAGCCTTCGTCTTGCTGATTTCCGCTTAGGTTTTAATGCATGTAATCATAATAGTAGACAAGCGTGGAAAGGTAAAAAATTAAACTTTTATGGCAGCTCAACCCTTCAAAATACGAAAAGAACTACCTTACATAAATAGAATTGAGGAGGGCTAGTCTGGTAAACCTATTAGAAAATGTAATCCGTGAAACTGGTGACATTTTGTATCTAGAAAAATTCTTTTTATGTTTTCTAAATGTCACGTTTTATGATTACATCTTGTTTTGCGTTTGTGTGGCGATAGAACCATGGTTGATAAAAAAAGAGAAGAAAAGACAAAAGGGTGACGTGATGATGATGATTATGACAGAAAATGTATTTCTTGTGGTAGTCCTGTTGCTGCAGGAAATCTACTTAACTCGAAATGTAAACGTGATATTTTCACTAAAATCTTTTCGATGGAGCTTGCTCATTTCTGTCTAATAATTTAGGACAAAAAATGGTTATACTTGCTATCAAAGACTACTGCTGCTTGATATGTTTTCCTCAGTTACAAATGTCAGCATGTCTATTAGGAACGAAAAGTTAAAGCTATGATGACATTTAGTTTATAGTTTATAATTTCTTTATTATTATTAATATAAGATGAATACAGTGAATTCGATTCATGCACTGTAATATGCATTCCATTTAATCTATAAAAAAGTGTTGAGTATTATTGTTCATAATGGTATTTGACAGAATCAACAAAGTAAACTAAATATGTACAAAGCTTTTCACTAAAGAGGAAAAGCAGCAGTAAAAAGCCACAACATGTTGTTTAAATAACCTGGAAGGAAATGTTAGATTTTGTTAATACTCATGGAAGCCAGTAATCCAAATAAATAGTGGGTGCATAGAATTTCCTAGATTTTTTTACATAACCATATAAAATATGATGGATATTCTACACTGCAGAGGTCACATTCATAAACCATAGCTTATAATTGGTCGGGGCGCATGTACACATAGTACTACTTGTGTTATATAAGGATAATGAACATTTCCAAAATAAAAATAAATGTACTTATGTATTATTGAGTTGGGGGGAATAAAAGCTGCTCACTCGTCGAAATTTCCTTCTTGAAGCATACATCATCGACGGCTCACTATCATCATTCCAGCGTGATCCCAAGATAATTCCTCAGCGAAAATCTATCATCAAACCTAAGAAATCTTTCTTTAAAATTTTGTTTCCTTGAAATATCATCCTGTTCTTCTCGACACCTACCACTACCACAACTCTAGTCTAGCATGTAAACATTCAGTTCTGAGATTTTAACTGGGAGCACTACTGCATTTACTTACACAGTACACCATGCATACATAGTATCTGTTAAAAGTTGGAAAATGGAAAAGCTGGAGCAATCTGGTACTCTCCTCTCTTTGGTGAGAATCTAATTCTGAATATTTTTTCTTCAAGCCTGTTGTGGCAGCGTTTGTTTTCTTAAAACAGGAAGGAAAAGGTTTTGCTTTGCTTTTCCATCTTTAACTTTTAGATGAGACCATGTATTCTTACTGAAATTGAAATTACTATGAATCAGGGAGCGTAGAAATGTATTGTGATAGAAGTGTAAAAGAAACAGACGTCAATACTATATAGATTCCCTTGTTTTTCATCACTCACAGGAAATCTGACGACTGTATTGAATCCAACAGACTACATAGCAAAACTTTAGTATGCACATCATATAAGTAAGTTGGTACTTTTCATGGTACAATATTGGGTCAGTGCAGTTTTGTATGTCTATTTATATTTGGGCTTGTACTTCCTCTTCCAGGGTAAACTGACAGTTCCGCTAATTATTATTGTTGAGGCTTTTTACGTGCATAATTCCATGAGCACTCAATAAATGCTCAATTGCTCTTTCTTATTTAAAATATCTTCTAAAATATCTAAGGTTTCTTATTACATTTATACTAAACCCAGCAAACGTGTTTGCTTTTATAGATTAGATTAGCAGGAAATTTTTTACTTAAAACAATTTTCTTTGGTTTATAAAGAAACCCTTGTAACAAAATATCTTGCATGATGCTTCATTCTTTATTCTAAGTAGCTGGAAAAAGAGAAAATATATTCGTAAGACGAAATTTTTCAATAAAATTTTGTACCTATTCGCACTCGCACGCATGATTTTATTTTTTACTTCGCTTGTTCTCTTACTTGTTTTTTGCTCTAATAAGATGTTGCAAGTTGCAAGGCATAAGAAAAAAAGTAGAAGCGAAATGCCTGTTTTTCATCGTATCCCAGTCGCAGTCGGTATTTTGGAATAGTATGTTGTGTAGTACATAAAATGACTGATATGTCTGCCTGGTTGTTTTGTTGGCGCTACTGTAACAACTGCTCCTTTTTGCTTGTGTGCTGCTGCTGTTACATTTTTAGTGAGCAGTTTACGATGAATTGATGGACAGAGAAATGGGCAAGACGAGCCATTATTTAGCGTATTATAATAATAACATGTCTTAAAACGTTGAAACATAGTCATAAGCCATAACTCAGTTTATGTTACTGCTACTTTGCGTTCTGGGGAATAATATTACGACCTAAAGAAGTTGAATTAAGCTTGTTATATTATCATATAAAGCTTTATGTTCTTGTATACAAACATCCCATTTCTAAACTACATGTATATATACTTAAGTATATATCCTGTAAGCTATAGTGTAAGAATTTGACACTTATGTAAAGGTTTTAGGATATAGAATAGCCAAAGTATAAAATCGAGTGTACGTACACTAGATTTTAATGGTAAAATTTTGCAAATGGAAGTCGTTTTTCAAAGTCTACTACACTAGCTTTAGTGAAAACAAGAAAGTGGTTTCTGTTTGCAAATTGGATTGAACAATAAGCTATACGTATATATCTACAAGTATAATATAGCCTATTAATCATATCACTAACTGCATATTTCGGGGATTAAAATTATCAAAGAAAGGAGCTCGACGAAAAAGTTATGATGAAAGTTGCAAAATTAAATTATTGCTTGTATTTAGAATTTATTAGATAAATATAATAAAGGGATTGACGAAAAGTAAATAATATAGCCTCTATATTTTACATTTTGTACACCTGTAACATAATTACGTTAATCATATGTGGGTTAAGTAGTTTCTCTTGTTGTACATAGATATTTTTCCTTAAACGTTTGATTTCATGCACGATAGAACGGTACACACTTCCCGCAATGAACGTGAGAGTGGAATGTCGATTTATTGTTCAAATCAAAACTTAGAAAGAAAAAATTTAATATTTGTATGGCATTGTGTTTATTAAGCTATGTCGCTTAAAATGTGGATGTATTTACACTATTACGCATATGCCAGCGTACACTAATGATTTCCTGACACACATTTTTTGGTAATTTCCATTTTGGGCTTGAAATTAACTTTATATCTTGGGATCAATTATTTTTTCTTAATAAAGAATTAATTAGTAAAACCCTGTGGGCATTTTGTTGTATGTATGTATGTATATTTATTTACATCTCCTTCGGGCTCTCAGCCCATGGAGCATTTCAAGAATAATATTCATT
>JAQFXM010005541.1:0-14756 GCA_034693345.1 Entomobrya multifasciata | reverse complement strand
AAGAAACACGTAGTTACATACTTCCAACAAAATATACGTACGTGTACAGTCCCACTTCTTTACGTTTCTTCTTAAACAAATCGTTATAAAAGCCAGCACACGAGAATGTGTTGAAAAGGCCAAAAGAAGAGAGAAAAAAAACAGCAGTTCTCAGTTTTCTGCCTGCTGATGACGATAATAACAATGTATATACGTTCTTTCTGAGTATTATTACACATGAGCTGAGTTGAGTTGCTGCTTCCACATCCACTAACTGCTGTTCAACTTTTTTATCAGCTGCCAGCGAACAAACTTTGTTCAATCTCCACCTACTTGCCATTCTTTCACATGCAATCCAATCATGCTTGGTTTTACGTTCTGAAAGAGGCCCAACAAATATACATAGACTATTGCTTTGTGCAGTGCAGAGAGAGATAGAAAGATTGTTGAAAAAAAGAATCTCTTGGTTTATCTCTCTAAAAAACTTAAAAGGCCTTGCCATGCCAGCTAAAAGGATACGAGATGATGATCATTATAAGCTTACGTACGCAAGTAGAGATTCTAAGTAATCGCCAAACACACAAGAATAAAGAGTTATCTATCAGGATGGTGGTGGTAGTGATGATGATGATGATTAAAAAGGAGAAGAACAAGGCATACATGATGAAGGTATGGTATACTACCTGCCAACCTCCACCAAATACAAAAATTCTCATTCAAAAAAGCATACTATTATTCTTACAGGGTTATAGCGTAGTTTATATAGCCAACAAGAACAGGACACAAAGATGTGACGATTATGATATGATGGCACGATGATGGCTGGCAAAAAGACATACATATTTTTAAGAAAAAGAGAAGAACACGACTACGACATGTGCAACGCAATATATATGTACATTTATAACAGCTTTTGTTGTATGCATAATAATATGTGTGTTTTGTGTGAACAAGTGAATGACTTGCATATCCCCTGCTTCTTTTTGCCATGCCAGCTAAAAAAGCCAAGAAATATTTTTTAACTGAAACTTATTAAGGTACACGGGTGATAGTAATGATGATAATGATGATGGCAGTCAAGTAAGTGCAGTGTGGGGAGAAGATTATTGGTTGGAATGTACATGTGCATGGCACAGTCAGTTCAGTTGCATGACGAATCGTCATATCATACTTGCCTGACGACACATTACAAAAAATATATATTTATGGGGCGGCTCTCCTCTTTTACAAGCCAGCTTAAAAACTTAACTAATAATGATGCAGGCTAATGTGTAGGTATTTAAGTAAGCTTAGCTTAAAAACTTTCTTTGAAGATCAGAGCTTTTTGTTGCTTGAAGCAACTACACAGATAAATGCAAAAGAGTAAGCAAATTAGCGTTGGAAGAAGATTTCAAGCAAAGACAAAGGAAAATATACGACATAATCCTAGCGCAATCATCATCATCTCAGCACAAAAAGAAACAAGAGAAAAAAAATTCTCTTTGACCAAAACAATGAGTAGATAAAATAGTCAGTAGGCCTGCCTGGCTGGCCTGACTAAACATTTAACTTGTCTGTAAAGTCTTACGAATGATGATGCTACTGCGTACTGCGCATTTTCTTTTTGTCTGTTTGCTTGCTCGTCATCATGATCATCATCAGCATTGTTTTTTCCTTCTCATCTTGTTTTTTTTTTCGAGTGTAGACCTCTCACAGAGAATGGCTATATGACTGTTTCTTAGTTGGCTACAGAAAAAAGAAGCTTTCAAAGTAAAAATTCTATACATAGCTATTATTATTAATGTTCCATGTGTCTGTTTGTGTCTACGTATTTTTTGCATGTTCGCATATTATATTGCTTCTTGCATACCTTGTTGCCTTCTCTTGAAAAGGAGATCATTTTTCTAGGATACTGGCATATTAGCGAGTATGCATATACTATGTACGTATGCTTACCCAGAACAACATTTTCAATAGAAAAAAATAGCAGGACAAAGAAATTCTCTCGCTCATGTAGACTTACAAAGAGCAAAGCTGAAAAATGCCAGCCAGTCAGTCATTCAAATGATCAGATCAGATCAACAGATCATAAGAAAGATCACCTTATCTGTGCATGCCAAATGAACATAATGAAGCAAGCTAAAGACCTCTCTTATTTTTCTCTACTCTGTCTTGTCCATACTCCATAACAGCATCCATGTTGTTGGAAAACCTTAAGAAAACGAAAATTTTGTAAAGTAAAAAGTGAAAAATATATAGATATATTGGAAATATTTTTATCCCATCATATCATCATAACCAAAACCAGACCAACTTGAATGTATGGAGAATTGAGAGCCATTGTGTGTCTTCTGTACTTATGAGTTTTACTGCTTATTATGATGATGGATGATAAATGATGATGGTGTTGGTCGTGGTGGTAATTACCACAGTTATTATGGTGTCAAATGAAGAAGAACATGATCTTTCATTGGTTTGCTTGGTGGCATGTGTAATGTGTATCATAAGAGAAAATATGTTTGCCTATAAAATTATTATGCGTCCCCTCACCGTCACCAACACATTATGGCCAGTTACCACATTTTTACGATGCTTAGAATTGCACATTTTTAGTACAAAGATTTCGTACTAATATTTCAACTTGGTTGTCATTCCTTGCCTGGTAGAATCATTTCATTGGTTATTTCCTTGTCGTTTTTTTTCTTCTGCGAGATGATCAATGACCACGGGAGAATGATGACT
The DNA here is from genome assembly GCA_034693345.1 of Entomobrya multifasciata. Classification (NCBI taxonomy): domain Eukaryota; kingdom Metazoa; phylum Arthropoda; class Collembola; order Entomobryomorpha; family Entomobryidae; genus Entomobrya; species Entomobrya multifasciata. The sequence continues at coordinate 12,056 of JAQFXM010005541.1, read as the reverse complement.
AAGCTTTAAAGTATGCTTTGATTTGTGATGAGGTGGTCGGTCGTTACTCAACTTTGATGGCTAAATTAATTACCACGTTGCAAATTACATTGCGAATTGCAATCAGCACTTTAAATTTATTTAGGTTTACTCAATTGATTGATTGGAAAGTACATGTACTAAAAATACACACACACACACATGCCTACACGTGTGTACAGTTGTACGAGGTTATCATTTTTACCCTGATAAGTGATTATCATGAATCATGAAAAGACAAGAATGTTCCGGAAAATGCTATGATTAGATGGTTTAAGGTATTAGTGGAGTTTAAAAAAATAGGCAATTATTGTTTAATGAGCGTTAAAATGTCTAGACAGTTCAACGCCTTCAGTTTTATATTACCTACAAAGATATCTCTCTCGTAAACAAGTCAATTGTTACTGGTACTGTCATGCTATAAAAAGACGTTTCAAAGTTGACTGGAAACTTGCAGAAAAATAAGGTCATTTCTGTACATTGATCGGCCATTGTAGCACAACTGGCTTGAAAACGAATATGAAGATGAACCCGAATTGATAAGGACGATGCGATGGCGATCACTGATCAGCTTCAGGGACGTCTGCCAAGAAAATTATCATCGCCATAGCAGTACCATCATCGCCTATGTAGCTTTTACTACGTAGTGTACAGGCTCACAAAAGAGGCAATTCAGCTTACTAGCAGCGTGAAGATCAGGTCGTACAAAACAAATATAACATGCATATTATGTCGTTCACACGTTATCTTCATTAAAATAGAAAAAGTCAGAGTAAGCAGAGATAGCACAGCGCATGTGACTTGATTTTGACTTGTGACATGAATGAGTTCCATAAAATATTTTATCATGGTATTGGGGGTACGCTAATCGTTGTCGCGTAGGATTGATTTGATTTTTTAGAAAAAATGTGTGCAGTGCGTATTACTTTCATACTGCATGAATTACATTGTTGTGGGCAGTAACAAAACGCTTAACCCTTTTCCCACTGTATCCATTTTGACGACAAATTTAAACTGTTGTCGTGGCACAGGCTTGCCAATAAGTATACTAGAATTATGTAGCAAACCTATACATACAATATACACATGTATGAATAGATTAGGACATGGCTATCTTTTTGCGTAATAGTAGACCACGTATTGTGCATATTTTTTGGCAACTTGGCAAAGTTGACAGTGGCACAGGACAAAAACGTGAAACCCAACTTAACTCATTCCAACTCAAAACGCAATCGCTCGTAATTTTGGTAATCTGTGAATAAACAACTTATTGCATTTGCGTATATTCATTACATGTATATTTTTTGTTCTGTTTCAGCCAAAAAATCAAAACAACAACATGTTTTCTACATGCATATTACGAACATTATAATTTTTTTTAAACATGTATGTCACACAAGTTTACTTTTTAGGCAAACAAGCAAATACAAGCTTTATAAATGTATTTCTAATGCCAAAAGATTTAAAAGTTGAATTTTTTTTCGTACAGCACACCTCCTACTCCAGCAGAAGCAAAAGAAGAAAGAGGAGATTTGCTGAACTGAAATCTGAACCAAACTGAACTGACTCCAATAAAAGTATTCATATTTCAATATAATATGATATGATGATGAGGAGAGGATCGTCTCGTCACGTCACATATTCGTCAGTCAGCTCATCAGACGTAGTATATAGCAGTAGACTAGTAGGCAGTCATGCTTCTCAGGCATGATAGCAAGTGAAACAATAAGTTCGACAAGTTCGTCTATTTTTTTGCGAACTTAACTGAACTTCTTATTAGCATCTCTCTCGTCTCGTCACTTTTGGAGTGAACTGAGAAAAGCATGAGATTGCATTGAATGATAATAAATGTATAATATGTGGGTTATTTTTATTTACTGGCGTAGCAAGAAAGATAGACAATTTAATGAATATTGTGTCTCTGCATTTTATTGCCAATTTATTATTGCATATTATTCCTGGAGTGTAAGATGAAGCTATGCATAATATTATATTTACTAGTTAACTTATAAAAAATGTCATGCAAATTCAATTGAAAAGTGATAAAAAACTCTCACACGTGTACATATATTTAATTATTATGAATGCATATGGAATCGTATAAGTGATATGCATGTAAATAATATTATGGGACAACAAGGAAACTCTATGGAATACCCATTTCATAATTTATTGTTTTGGTATAAAGATAATACAATACAACCCACCATGCACACAAAAGCAGAAAATCTCACAACACAACACAAAGTAAATAGATACTATACACACTAGCCAGTTAAACAAACTATTTAATTCCATGATAATATTTGCGTTATTGTTTTGTATTTACGAAGATTATTTTCCCAAAAAAACAAAGCTCACTTGAAAATTAGATTAAATTAATCATGAATCAGGAAACTGCATAAAGCTTGAGAACGAAAAAGAGTGAAAATGGGAAATAAAAAGAGCACCAATCATTTTTGGAGAGCACACTACGCATTTGCTAAAAAATGTTTTCGTGATGATTGTTTTGATTTGAGTACTGAGATGATTGTACTATGATATCAAATAATGTTGACTATGATGACTAATAACTACATAAAACGTTCCTAGTTGCATATTTACTTTGAATTTGCATATCTTTATGCATATTGCGGTTATGCATGTAGTTGACAATGACAAAGCTTTTTTGTTGAAGAGTGGCTGTACTTTAATGGCTTTTCTGTATAGTTTATGCCATGCCCTGTGTATTCCTACGACTACGATTTATCCGATGGGATTTCGGATGCAGCATCACCACTACTTCCATTGCTTCCTTCCTCCACCAAGTCATCCCGCTCATCTTCCGTTGCTGACTCTGACTCCGAGCTTTTAGCAGATCGAGTCTTCTTTTGTGTTTCAGGCGCCTTTTTCTTATCCCCAGGCGCCTTTGAAGCTTTTTCTGCGGGATCGATATCGGGACCCGCATCCGCATAGGAGCTACCATGCATACTTTGATCAGGAGTGCATTTTCCACCCACGCCTCCAGCACCGTCCTCACTTCCCTCATCTTCACCAGGACCCCCCGCTTTTTGTTCATCCCCTAACAAAAGCAATGCTGACGATTTTACTGGTTCTGCCTTTGATGCGGATGCTCGTGACTTTTGCCGTTCAAGTTCCGCCTCGTTCTCCTTTTCCACCTCAATGAATAACTTTTTCCTTTCCAATTGATCTATTTCCAGTTTCAACTTGGGAATTTCTTCATTCAAGTGGTGCATATACTTTTTGTAGTAGTTTTCATCTGTAAATGGTCTCATTGACTTTTGTTCATCTGGTAGTCTCTTCATTATGTCGAGATTCATGCCACTCATTAGATTTTCTGGAACAAGGCTGTTTTTACTCCAATAAGCAAGCTTCCATGTAGGTATATCATCACCTCCGCCATATTGCTGGTCCATCATACCAAATTGCTCTTCCCGAAAATGCAAAAGTTTCCTAGCACTTGATTTCAACTCTTCAATTTTCTCAGCCTGTTGGAAAATCCTCTTTTGGAGTACCTTATTTTTCGCCAATCGATCCAAAACTGAGGGGTCAGTGACCAGCTTTTTAAAGGGAACCTTTATCGGCATGTTCGACTCCATAGTTTTGAGCAGCCGTTCCAACCGATTTCGATCTCCCTCCAATTTTGCCATTGCCTTTCCCGTCCAAAATATTTGTTTTTCCATGCCAGCATATTTGTCTAATTTGATTCGGTAAACATTTTCCTTTCTATGTAACTCTTTGAGTTTGCGATCAACATCATCTTTATGTCGCTCCAACTTCCAGATTCGCTTCTGGTAGCTTTCAATCTCTGTATTTTTACTTCTACAAGGTCGAAGATGGTCTCCTCCTTTGGAGAAAGCAGGAAATCTGGCGGTTTCGTTGTCCGTAGTACGCTGTTGTTGTAAAAGATATGGATACGTCTTCAAAATCTTTTCTGCCAGTTTAAACTTACGCAACTCGTTCTTCTTGATTTCCAGCTGAAGAGACTTCTCATGAAGTTTTGCTGACCTCAGATCCACCTCCGCTTTTCTTTTTTCATTTTCCAGCGACTTCATTTCACTCAAGCATCCCGACAATTTGTGCTTTGTATCCGCAAGAATACACCGAACATGGCTATTCCTCCTTTTTAAATCCCAAATTTCCCTGTTTTGTCCCTGGTTCTCTCTGTCTTTCAAAGACAACTCTTCCTTCCAGTGCTTTACACTTCTTTCCAAGTCCTTCTCTTTTTGAAAGCTATATACCAAATTTTCCTCTACATCCCTTTTCCCTTTAACTACCATGTCTAACTGACGCAACGCATTTTGATGCTGCTGCCGTTGTACTTTCATTTCCTCCGTCATTTCATTCATTGTTCGTCTCTCCCTCAAAAGCCCCATTTCCAAACTCTTCTCAATTCCCATCAATTTTTCCATTTCTTCACACAACTTGATATTAGCATTTGTCTGAATTCTACACTCGGTGTCTACTTCAGAAAGATTCTGTATAAATGACCATCGCTCTTTATGCAGCAAGCTTTCTCGCTCTTCCACCCTCGCCTTTTCCCGTTCTTTGATATCCATGTCCACGGCTAACTGGGCTTTCTCCTTTTCCAGAACCCTAAGTTTATTTCGCAGGTCATTGCACTCTTTTTCAAACTGTATACGGGCCTGACGTTCATCTTCCATTCGTTGAGAAACTGTTTTAAAGACGGTGGTCGCCTTTTCCAGCTTATCGTGTAGAGATTTCGCCTAAAAGTGTAATTTCAATTTTTTTTAGCTTTTAAGTCTTTTTCAAAGAGAAAGCAAGTCAATCATACTCATAACTTACTTCATATTCCTTTTCTTTCAACCTAGAATCCAAACTCCCTTTTTGTACTTTCAATGTTTCGAGTTCCGTTGCCTGCTCGGTCAACTCATCCTTCAATTTCGATAGCTTTATGGCTTGCTTCTTTAGGGAACGCTTTGTAGCCCTGTCGTTCAATAACTTTCTTTCTATTTCAATCACATGTTGATCATACTGTTGCTCAATATTTGACACTTTATTCATCCAATATTCCTCCAAAGGGTCCAGCTCCTTTTTCGCACCAAACACCATGAATGATGGTGGAAGTCCCTCGAGGACCTCATTTGCTATTTTATCTTCTTCGATATAATCCTCCATCGTGATAGTTTTAATTGTTTAATTAGACTTGTTTTACACTCAAATGAATTTGTATAGGATTCTTTGGTCTAATCAAACAAAATTTATTGAAACCTTACTTATTTTTGCAGAAATGCATAATATTATGATATGGTGACTTGATGGCAAAAAATGAATTGGATGAAAAATGTATAAGGCTGAAGGCAAGCATCGATCAAACAAAGATTATAGTTTGTAAGCTTTTCATACAAAAGATGCCATCTATCAGAGATGAATTAAAGTTGTTTCTTTGTAGAATAAACAAAGACGTAGTAAACTTATTACATGGTTGTTGGTTGGTTCTTTGTAAATGACCAAGAAAAGACAATAAGAAATTTTATTCAATAATTTCGAATATTTCTACATAAATTTATCGAATCAGCGTCAAATTTAATTGATTGAAAAATGTTAATACATTCAATTAATTATTTGGTTCACATCTTAAAGCCATAATTTAATCATAAACAACAATAATTAATCAGTGATCAATTCTGAAATGGAATTTTTTAATTATCATAGGTAGCTAACAGATTTTGTTTACTGGCCGAGCAGTTCCTTGGCTGCCTTGACGACACAGTTGGCACTGATTCCAAACTTTTCCAAGAGAACGGTTGGTGGGCCAGAGCGAGGGATTTCAGTCACGGCAAGCTTCTTAAGCACAACACCGGTGGTACCTGAGAGCAAACTGGCGACAGCTTCACCAATTCCACCTAAGGAAAAATAGAAAAATTAAATATCAAAATGGTTCATTATCAAATAAGGCAAACATATCAATTTTAATTTCTACGCCAACTATATTACCTTCGGGGTAGTGATCCTCCACTGTCAACACGCGACCTCCAACAGCCTTAGCGTGCTCAATAATGGCAGGGTCCAAAGGCTTAATGGTAAATGGATCAATAACCCTGGCGCTAATGCCAATCTTGGAAAGTTCATCAGCAGCGTTCAAAGCCTCATAGAGAGTGACTCCAGCGCCAATCAAGAGAATATTGTCGTTAGCGCTTTGGCGAACAACACTGCACTTTCCAGCTTGGAAAACTTTGTCGTTTTCGTAGATCACTGGGGTGTTGGGACGGGAAGTACGGATGAAGCAGACACCTTTAGTGTTGGCAGCCAACTCAACAGCCCTTTCAGCGCTGACAGCGTCCGATGGATAGAACACAGTGGAGCCTGCAACACTTCTGAACATGGCAATGTCTTCAAGACCCATCTGAGAGGGACCGTCTTCACCAATGCTGATACCGGCGTGGGAACCACAGCAGTTCAAGTTGGTTTGGGAGATGGCACCCATACGAAGCTGTAGACAGAGAAAAATAACAATAAATATAAGATAAAATATCGGTTTTCAGCGGAAGGTGTAAAAACATCATTAACTCTTTAATTTTTTACCTGGTCAAAGGCTCTTGAGAAGAAACAAGCGAAAGTTGATGCAAAGGTGATAGCCCTGTCACGGCAAGCAACTCCGATACCAATACCGACCAAATTTTGTTCAGCAATGTAGCACTCAATGTATTGCTTTGGGGTAGCCTGTTATTCAAAGAAGATAAATAAAATTATTGACGTTTCCTCAATAAAACTAAAAAAAAGAGGTTATTGCTCTCTGCTCTTCTCACCTTTAAAACTTTGTCTGAAAAGGTAGAGTTTTTGGTATCTCCATCCAAAGCAATAACACGGCTATTGGCTTGGGCCAGCTTTTGAAGTCCATTTCCATAAGCCAAACGAGTGGCGACAGATTCTCCAAGCTATATAAATAATAAATCAGTAAATCAGAAAAGTCGTAAAATAACTTTCAAGGTAAATATTATTAATTGCATTTATTTGTATTTTATATAAACTAACCTTGTAAGCTGGGGGAGAAGCAAGTTTTACGTTGGCAATGTTAACTGCTGGCACTTCAACAACAGGCTTGGATGGAATGATTTGAGTTGGTCCGGCGTTTTTCAATTGGGCTTTCAAGTGCTAAAAAGATAAATATAAAATGTCAACATGCCCATTAAATTACATAAAAACTTATGACAAAGGCGTGGGCTCGAACCTCCAAGACAGTGTTGCTCTTGTCTCCAAGCGGCTTTCCATGCCAGTTATCTTGATCTTCAATTCCAGGGAAGTTCTTGCCCTTGAAGGTCTTACAAATGATAGCGGTGGGACGACCCTTGGTCTCTGAAGCTTCATGGAAAGCCTATCACACAAAATTAATATAATAATTTAACTCAATTCAATCGCTTATCTTTTAATCTGTAATATGCATTAGTACTAGTGCATCGCATGAGTGCACTCATTACCTTGCAGAGTTCCTCAACATCGTGTCCATCGACAACCAAAGCATTAAAGCCGAAAGCCTCTAATCTCTTGCGGTACACATCCATGTTATGTTGCAATGCAGTGGCTTCAGATTGGCCAAGCCTGTTCACGTCAAAAATAGCGACGAGGTTGTCCAGCTTGTAGTTGGAAGCAAAGTGCATAGCTTCCCAAAGAGAACCCTCTGCACTCTCGCCATCTCCAATCAAGCAGTAGGTGCTACAGTAAAAAATGTAGCAATATTTAATCAGTCATAAAAATGATCATGTGACAAACGTCATTCAAAAACCGGCTTCTACTTATTTCTTGCCAACTTTGTATATTTCATGTTATGACTTTAGCTTACCGATAAGGAGCGTTATCAATGTACTTGCCAACATAGGCCATGCCTGCAGCAACACTTAAGCCCTGACCTAATGACCCGGTGGCAACATCGATAAAGTTGAGACGGGGTGTTGGATGGCCCTCGAGATCGCTATCAATTTTTCGAAGGTTGTTCAAGTCAGAAACCGGAAACAAACCAGCTTCGGCCCATGCTGTTCATACCAAAAACGTTGATTAATGTCTACGTGACATTCTAATTTTAAATCATTTCATTTATCACGAAACTTACCGGCGTAAAGAATAGGAGCAGCATGGCCCTTGGACAAGATAAACCTGTCGTTGGAAGGATCCTTAGGAACCTGAACTTTGTACCTCATCGTGTGAAAGAAGAGGACAGACATGACTTCGGCCATGGAAGAACATGATGTTGGATGCCTGCACGCAAAAAAAATAAGCACAGTTATGTTTAAGATCACGGATATTTTTTTTTGGAAATTATGAATAATCCATTTTTCTTAAAAATCACAACTCAAAAAAACACAACTATACAAAAGTAAAATGTGGAAGGGGCGGAATCGTGGAGTTTAAAACGAAAAAATAAAATTTTCACCTAGGACTTTTAACTAGTTAACTAATTATAATTTTTACCCTGATTTAGAAGCAGTAGTTGCGTTAATGCTATAAATTCTGAGACGGTTAGCAATATCCTTCAACTCTGCCAACGTATCGGCAGAAACTTGAGAAGTTGCAGATGGTGCCATGATTGGATAATTGAAGAGAAAACTCAAATTAGAAACGTAAACCTTTCAACAGAACAAGTGAACTGAACTTTACTGCCACTTAACCAGGAATGGAATGAGAAGAGAGTTGAGGAATCACTGGAATAATATAAGCAAAGCCAAAAAAGCAAGTAGTCGTGCTTTTTTTGGGAAAACGTGAGGATCACCAACTAAACGAATGTAAAAAGTTAAGAGAAAGATAGGAAAATTGCTCATATCATCATCACTATCAGTGCATTATAGTACTTGGCTGACAGCAAAGCTTGTTGATAGGCTGGTTATATGGGAACCGACCGACCGGAGAAGTTCAGGTCTGTCATGCCACCACATGTACCGCATGGAAAAAACCACATGGATGTTGGATTGGATGAGATGAGAAAAGCAATGCATATCATGAATCATTATATTTATGATACGATGGTCGAGTCCAAGTCAAGCAGTTATATAGTAGTAAAATAACAAGTGGTATTATCATCATCTCTATCACCTTCTTGAAATCAACAATTTTTTTTATCCTTTCTCAAAAATACAGTGAAACCTCATTATTTTTGCCGTTGCCATTTCAAAAGTAAAATACTTTTAAAACAAAAATTTTCAGAAAAATATGCCATTAAATTTAGAAGTACATATAAATATATCGTTTTAAACTAAAATAATGATGATGATATTGAAATTCATCTTCATTTGAACAAATTGGTTGTCTCAAATTCTCATGATTACTACAAAGTAGTTTTACTGTACTTGTCTAGAATGTGAAACACTAGTCCAGCGAATGCCAATATTACTGGTTTAATAGAACATGACACAGTATTCTGTTTACTTGGTTGAGTTTTCTTTCATGGAAATAAAACCGAGTACACAGTAAAAGAATATTTGGGATTTTTTACATGCAAACATATCTATTTAGTTTTGTACATCTTTCTCTGATAATATTATAGAAAACGCAAGTAAAGTTACAGTTGGGTATGGCATGCCGATGCCGTATATAAAATCCTTGCAGAAAAGCAAAGCAACCACCTCGCTACATCATCATCATCGTACCGGCAGGCAACTATGCAAATGGCCTTGAAACTGGAGATGAAAAAGTCAAACACTTTTGGATTTTGGATATGAATCATCATGAAGTTTGTCCACTCCTCTATGATTTCTCTATAAAAAGCAAGCATAACTATTCAACCTACCTCTTTTGAAGTCAATAATTTTTTGGATGAAAATAATGTAGATAATAATTGTTATTGTGCTTATCAACTCGTTAGTTTAACCTTGCAATCATAGTGCTTGTATAAATGTATGCTGTACGTGTACGCTTGTTTATGAAATTAATCTTATCCTACCCCAATAAAAATACAATATTGTTGTTTATGGAATTTTTTGGATTTTCCCCTTTATACTTTAGCATGATTTGATCGAAGTACAATTTTGTTTACTGTTTGTGTTTTCATTTTTAAAAACGTGGTAATTAAAATCGAAAGATCCAGTTAAAGCTTGACCACTTGAGCAAAAAAAATGATGGTGATAGCTGCATGTACAGCATACCATGGCCATGTGGTGGCCCAAAAAATTGAGTGCTGTGCGCATGCTCAGTAGTGGTCATTTTCAAGTTCACTTTTGCAGGCTAGTAGAGAATAAGAACTTAACAGGATCTGATTATCGGATGTCATCAAGTCAACTAAACTAAAAGCCAACTTGATAATTTAACGATGATGATCCGTGCTTTTATCGTTCGTTTCTCAACAAACTTTTGAGTGCGAGATATACTTTGTTTTTAATGTACAAGTGTAACCTTTTCAAGTTAATGCTAATTAAAAGGTAACGGTATAGTATATATGGCTATCAGCATGTCCTCTGCACATGCAAACTAGCTAAATCACTTGAATTCGTAGTAGAACGCAGGTAAAAAATGCTATCTTATCTTTTACTTATCAGAACTACTTGTTTTATAATCGCAAGTAAACTTTCATATTTCAACTGGAACCCTCCACATAATTCAGTCAAATATAAAAGAAGGACATGCCATGTAAATGCGAACTAATATTTTAGAAAAAATCCAAGCAATTGCCCAAATGAATATCTTGGGGGCAATGGATTAAATAAGTGTATGGCAATGGCAGTTCACTATTTAACAAATATATGACACGTGCCATTTATCAAAGGAGAGGAGCCAATTAGAATCTAGTGACTATAGATTTATTCTAGACCAAAATATTTATCAAAATTTTTAGCTTTGAGCATTCGTTTTTCTATGACGTTAGCAGTCTCACCAAGTAATTCCTCAACAAGAAAGGTTTTTTTTGTTAATCTGATTTGTTTTTATGACTATGTATGTAGGTGGTGACACAGTGTGTTTATGTGAAATCAAAAATATCAGGCATGATATTTATTGACCTTTTCCCCCTTCAAATAGAGATGAAGTCATTACTAATATTTTAGATTTTATATATAAACTTGGTGTATTAAAAAAGCTTCCACAATCAAAACACACCGGGAGTAGCTACCGGCTCTTGATGGTGAGCGGACGGACGGAAAAAATCTAACTAGTGCAGTTGCATTGCATAGCTCAATTTGCCAAAGTTTCCGAAGCCAAAGACACATTTTTGCACTATTACTTGCGATTGCGACTTAGAATTTCCTAATATTTTGCAAGTGTCAAATTTTTACAAAATTATCTTCTTATTTCACTTACCCCGATTTACTTGCATTTGTTGAGTTGATAGAATGAATCCTCAACTTGGTAGCAATGTCCTTCAGTTCTTGAATAGTTTTGGCTTCCGGTTTATGGTAATTCGCCATTGTAAATTTTTAACAATGAACACTTTGAAATAAAAAAACAATATGCAATAATACTGCAACAGTAATAATAAAAATAATGGTTGCTGATGTTAAATCTAATTGAAACACACAGACACACGACTCAACTCCAAACTGGAAAAAGCAACAAGCTACACCGACTCAACTCTCTATTTTTCGCTGATATTCGTGTTGTCAGGCAAAAAGCCGGCTATAATGTGTGATGATGAAATCATTACATATTACATATTTTTTGGACGAAAAGGGGGGATTGGGATGTTCAACCAGCGTGAAAATGATTCTTGTTCATGTTAAACCACTAAAATATCCAGTCAATGTAGAAAAAAGGAACGCAAAACGGCAGACAATCATTTTATTGTGTGAATGGCCAGGCCATAAAATGTAATAATCTTGTCCATAGACGTACATACATGGTAACTCAGACTCAAAGCCAAGTTAGTAGAAACCCATTACAAACGTTAGCACTGAATTCTCCATCGCAAAAAAAAATACATTCCATGCCTCATCATTATCATCATCAGCGAAATGAAGAAAAGGGTTAAGCCTAAATTTCATGTAAATATGTTAATGTTTTAAGCTAGTCGCTTCGCTAGACATTGATTTTGATCAGAAAACAGAATAAGGTGCATGCCATGCATATGTACAGGATGGATAATATATTATGATCGAATT
>JAQFXM010005540.1:0-14759 GCA_034693345.1 Entomobrya multifasciata | reverse complement strand
CAAAACTCAAAATTCAAGGTGCTTGAAGTAGGATGTGGAGTAGGCAACACAGTATTCCCATTGTTAGCCTCAAACAACAACCCACACATGTACGTGTACTGCTGTGATTTCTCCCCACAAGCCATTGAAATAATCAAGCAAACCCCACAATTTGAATCATCTCGGTGCACCCCATTTGTATTAGATTTAACAGAGGAAAACCCCACCACCCCTTTTCCTCCCAATTCAATAGATGTTGTAACAGCAATATTTGTAGTGTCAGCGATAACTCCAGCGAAATTCAAACAAGTGATGAAAAATCTATTCAACTTCGTTAAACCTGGGGGACTGGTGCTATTCAGAGATTACGGAAGATATGACCTAGCTCAGCTAAGATTTAAAGATGGGAGGTGCATAGAAGATAACTTTTACATGAGAGGGGACGGTACAAGAGTATATTTCTTTACGGAACAAGAAGTAGAAGAGCTATTTATCCAAGAAGGGTTCGAGAAGCAAACGCTTCTAGTCGACAGAAGATTGCAGGTCAATCGAGGAAAGCAGCTGAAGATGTATAGAGTTTGGGTGCAAGGGAAATTTAGAAAACCTCTATCTAGTTAGTAAAGATACACCTTGTAATTTTTCTTGATAAAGAGATTTATGATGCAAACAAAAAAACGCAATTTTTTCCACAAAATAACTGTAATTTTGTACGCTCATAATTCACGTGTGTAATGTATATTGTGTAATGCGCATTGTAAAACTAGCAACTTAAGTCTCATATTTATCACCACATATTAATCATTTTTTGTGGTAATAAATTTGCGTGTACACGCAAAAATAAATCTGTTGTTTAGATGTACGCACTCTTACACTTGACTTGACAATCAAGTTTTTTTCTCATTTATGTGATGTATGAATTCTTCATCATATCGTGTTATGTGATTTTTTTTCAAAGTAAGCTGGTACGCATTTATTACGCACCAAAAGGCCTTCGTCTTCGTCACACAACAAAAAAAATTTAAAGTAGAGAGAAAGATCCCCGTGAGGTGAGCAGTGAGCATTATATGTACATTGATTTGTAGAGAGGGAATACGCCCTCAAGATGCTTGTTACTCTCTGACTGATTTCTTACCTGGATAAGAACATAGGTAACAATACACCTTTTACATAAATTCTCTTGCTGGCTTGAGAGCAACAACAACTCAACAGGAATCTCATCTTCATCTATCTCGGCTAATAATCATCCTATCATCAAGGTTTCCGACGAGGAATAACCCGACTCTTTTTTTTCTGAACAACACAAACAACTTGGATGAGAAAAGCTTTTAAAAATATTTTTTTAACTCTGAAGAAAAATATGCTGAAATAACTTTTGTAAGATATAAGCTTGCAATGTCAGGTAAGCTTGTGTATTATGTAGACATCTCGTTGACGTGAGTAGTTTGTGTGCGGAACAACGTACTCCATCTTCACCATAATTTTTAATGGCCCCACATATCCTAATCCACCGCATCACAACACATCTTATTTACAATTTAAATCCACCACCACCGTGTTTAAATTTAAATATCGGTGCGGTGGATAATTATAGGAGCAAGAAGAGTGTGTGGATGAAGAGATGCATAATATGTTTGTTAGGCAGGGTGAGGTTAAAATCGTTTTTTGGAAGTATGACCATTGGCCATGTCTTGTTGCATTTTTCACGTATAATTATGTACGACTGATTTAGATATTTTTATTGCACCATTCCGGTATGCAAAACGGAAACTTGAGATATTTTTTTCTTTTTAGAGGCTCATTCCTTTTTTGGATTGTAATCGTAATAAAAATTGATGCTTAATTTGATATTCTTGTATATATAAACGTTTCTTTTCTTACTCTACCTGAATTTCTGTGATGCTAATTAGGTGGTAGGCTTTAAAATGTGCATATGAATAAGAGATCGTTCGTGTCCATTCACAACTCACAACAATCAAGAGTAAAAGTGGGTGTGTTAAAGTACCAGAGGGGTTCAGAAATATATCCATGATTATTTTCTAAACTTTTTACTGTGCATCCTAAAAATTACATTTAAAAATTTCAAACACAGACAAACTCTACAAAATCATTAAAACCCTGTGGTCCATCCATCTACATCTTTCATAAGAGCACATCTTTCAACTGCTCTGCAGTTTATTATTATCTCTTTGCCATCATTACCATATCCAATAACCCTTTTGACAAACTCCTGTGAAAAAATAAAGTGATCTGGTTCAGCAGCAGGAGTAAAACTTATCATCATCAAAAACTGATAACAAAAACATCAAACTCAGGCCAGGCATCATCATCGCATGAACTTTCATTTTATAAATATGTTACTTCTCTTGTCTCACACGTTTCATTTTCATCATCTCTTTCTACAAAACAGCACACGCACGCAGCAGTTTTGTATTTGATCTGATGAGCCACTAAAAGAAATTGAGACACTGCTGCATAATAATCATCAATATCATCGTCATCATTATCGTCTCCATTTACTCATGCTAATAATTATGATGATGATGACGATGACGCGATGAAAGCTGCAAAAAAATCATTACATACAAAAACACACACACACGAGCATCTCATCACCATAACATGTCGACTTGACATCTCTTTTTCTGAGACAACATAAAAGGTTTTGCTCTCTGAACTCCTCCGTTATATAAATTATAATTGTCCGCTTTTGACGCTTCCCATCATCATCCTCATCTCTTTAAAATGCATACATTAAAAAAACGAGACAATTTTTGCAGCAAATGTTTCATCGTATAATCTCGTGTTTTACTCTATGAAAACTTTTACACATCTTTTGGCAATTATTTTTGCGTTTTTTTATTGCAGTACTAATCATACCCAATGTTACGACATTGAATCTCTTTATGAATTTTTATGTGAATATCAAGAGCATTTTTAAGATATCAGCTTATCAATATCAACTCATTCCAGATTCCAGCATTGCAAAAATGTCACTTCTTTTTCTTCCAAAAAAAAATAACTGGGTTTATTACTCCTGACGAAGGTGAACAATAAAAAGTTGCGCTCTTGACAAATTTTTGGAATAAAACTTTGTTGGCAAAAATACCACCCTCATTCATTTGACAAGTTGGCTCGTAAAAATAAAAATTGATTATATTGCTTTTTCCTCACAAAAAAAATATGAAAAAATAGCCATTCATTCTAAAGGGAAAAAAATCAACAATCCTTCATTGTTTTCTTCCTTCCTTTGGACTTGACTATTGACCTAAATGTAAAACGAACATAAAAGCTACGAAACAACGAAGGTCCAAAATAAAGTCCCTGAATACCTACATGACAAGTGCCAATAATTAAAAAATTTTACTCGTCGAAACTTTTTTCATGATTCATCCCACAACTTACCTTGGATTCAATCATTTTACATAAGAAATCTCTGGAACAGTTCAAGTACCACCACCACCGGTCATTATCAAAAACTCACATAAAAATAATATATATATACTTCTCTTCTCACCTCGGTCATCAGAAAAAACAAAAATATTTTCCCTGACTCTCCAAAAAAAAATCTCTTAATTTTCCCTTACAAACTAATTTAACATAGCGCATCACTCACACTCACCCTCTCTCTTTCTTGTAGTTACACACAATCGTGCTACTTTATAAGATGGAAAAAAATATCCTCTTTATTTATCACCAGAAAGCGTCATAAACGTACACTTACTTACCAAACGATGTGTGCATTTTAAAACCCTTCTTCACTCCATCTCCGCCGTGTCGTCTTCATCTTTCGCCTTGAAAAAAAATACAGCCTAAAAATGAAGGAGCAGAGATACAAGAGGAGATGACGATGAAGATGATGATGATCATCATGAACACAAGAAAAGAGCTCCTTTTTTCACGTAAAGCAAGTAATAAAACTCATGTGGATATCGCGTTCTTCTAATAGATGAGTAAAGAGGTTCTCGGAATACGCTCAGCTCATCGTTTCGTCCGGTTGTATTTTTTTAGGTTGTCAGTCAGTCTGAGAGAGAGTGCTTTACTGGCTATAGTTAAGTTCAAATGAGGTTTCTTTCTTGAGAGCACTTTGAGAGTTTTTTTTTTAACACAAAACAGAGTTGTTTAAAGAGAGAGAGAATCCTAATTTGATTTTTTTATTTTTAACCAGATTTTACTTCAATCTGGTTGCCCTGTAGGGATTTTTTCGATGCAGACTTGACTTTTTTTACAAGGGATCACATCATTATGTGAATTGAGTGAGAGAGCGAGAGTGTGTGTGGAGTACCCCATCGTAACGCGTAACAAATCTACTTTACCCTTAAAAATAAGTACGCAGTATAGATAACTCACCAGACCATGATCCTTACAAAGCAGAAATGTGAGGATGGTGGAGGAGAGCCAACACATAAAACAAGTTCTCCAGCAGCAGCAAGATGCAGCATCAGCATCATCACAACAAAGAGATCTGGTAGTATAGTAGCGTGTCTGTTCATATTGTACCTGTTTAGCATACCGTATCCTTCGAGTGGTCAAGCAGTCCCGCACTGTCCATTGAGATGCCTTTGCTTCCGTACCACAGTCCGGTGTATGTTTTTACATTTGGAGAAAGTGCCTGATGTCGACCCTGAGACAACTGTACTGTAAGTACTGAGGCATGGCATAGCTTAATTACCTCATTTTCCATGAAAAGGCTTAGAAAATACAAAGCTTTTGTAATAAAAAAGCACTGTCATTCATTAAACTAAATAGTCTTGAATGGCAGAGGCTGTAATTCACCAGATCGTTATACAATTATGCAAAATATATGTCTGTTCTCTTAATTTTGCAGGGACTTGAGATTTAATCGCATCAGGGAAATTCCAACGAATCATTTCAGACATTTGAAAAAACTGGAGACATTGTAAGACTTTGTGTTTTATGTAACAAGTTTATTGTATCTGTATGCATGGGTATTCAGCACATATCACATGACAGTGACACGGCACGGTTATATTTGCAGACTGTTGAATAACAACCACATTGTTCATTTGAGGAATGGAGCATTCAACGGCTTGGAGAATTTACGGTTTTTGTAAGCTATAAACTTGAAGTAAAATGTGCATGCAATTTATATGAAAATGAAATGCTTGAAAAATATCTCTTTCCCCAATTATCCAGGTACCTGTACAAAAACCGTATTCGGGACATTGAACCAAACTCGTTCCGAAATCTTCCAAACTTGGAACAACTGTAAGGAAAACTAATGATTTTAATTTGCTCAAAGGTATTTAAAAACATAAACTGTTTAAAAAATATCTCTTTCATAACATCAGGTACCTCCACTACAACAACATCCAAGACTTCCCCTCCACAACGTTCCAAAACCTGACATCCCTCCAACGTCTGTTCCTCCAACACAACAAAATCCAGAGAATACCTCCAGGTGCATTTGACGGTCTCAGTAAACTGATACGTTTGTAAGTTTCTTGTTTTTACTTTGTACTGTAAACAACCGTTTTTTCTCTACAAAAAAAACGGTAAAATATATACTCTTCACTCGTCTAATATCTTCCTCTTATCATTCAACATAATAATCGTTTTAAATTTTTAGGCGACTTGACAGCAACGCTTTGATCTGTGACTGTAGCATAATGAGCTTAGCTCAAATGCTTGCAGAGCATCCCGGTGCGGAGGCTGCTGCTTATTGTGAGGAGCCGTCTGATATGCATGGAAAGTCTGTTATGACTATGAATGATATTGGGATTCGGTGCCGTGAGTACACTTTTTTAACGCTCTAATGATAGGAGTAATTTTCTCTGAGAATTTTTGCACTATGAAAATTTTTTTGTAGCTATTTTCTGTTGAGCTACAATATTATTTAGCACGTTTCAGTAATAACGAGTACGGTTATTTGGGGAGGAGAGGCTGGTCTTAATGATGCGAAAAATGTGTTATCTTTCTTTCATCCACTTAAAAATATGCGTATTACGTGAGCTGTATGTAAATATTATGTGTGTGTTTGTCTAGGAACACCGAAAATAACGGAAGAGCCAAGGGACATTGAAATAAACTTTGGGAACACGGTTTATTTTAGATGCAGGGCAGAAGGGGAACCCGATCCTGATATTGTTTGGTTGCGCAACAGGTAAACAGGTACAATTGGAAATCGCTTAAGCTGATTTTGATGATGAGCGTGTGTGTGTGTGGAGGTGGTAGTGGGTGCTGAGTGAGATTTGATTATGCTGAGTATATATTCTGTATAAAATAGCAATGAAATAAGTACATCCGCTGAACCGAGATACTCTGTACTCCGTGACGGCACTCTGATGATTGCTAATGCTCAGGATGAAGATGTCGGGTGAGCATCTTGACAACAGATATTAGTGAAACGTGTAATTTAGCTGTCAGGAAATTAAATGCTAATAGGTGTGTTTACATGATAGCACGTATGAATGCTTAGCAAAGAGCGAGGCAGGTCTGGTGAGATCCCGAAAGGCGAAAATGGTACGTAGCAGCGGTGCCGAGAGACACGCAAGTAGACCGAGGTTCATTGTCGTTCCTTTGGATCAAGAAGTGGTCGAAGGTTCCAATGCAACAGTGAATTGTGAGGCTGCAGGTTATCCAAGGCCCCAGATAACTTGGTATTTTGACAGTGTAGCGGTAGAGTTGGGGGACAGGTTTAAGGTATGACAATGATGGCTGTTTGGGGAATGATGAGACATTTTGTTTTCTAGAGAGTCATGCTAATTTGCACAATGTAAACATACACAGGTAGCTCCAGAAGGCTCACTGACTATCACAAATGTGAGCACAGCGGACCAAGGCGTGTGGAGGTGCACGGCAACAAATCCCTTGGGAAATTTATCTGCTATTTCTGAAATCAGAGTTGCCAGTGAGTACAGAGAAACGAATCTAATTTTCTCTCTGCAGGAAAAGTTTTGCTGGGAAAGAAAAGAAAATCATATTTCTCTGCTTTTGTCTTTATTTCACAGCCGCGCCGAAATGGCTGTTTACCCCACTCGAGCAAACGGCAAGCTATGGAGACAGAGTGGAATTTAAATGCGAAGCTGCGGGTACACCGTTTCCGACAGTACATTGGCTTCATAATGGACAGCCTCTGGCGTCAGATCGCTTCCAAGTGAACGAGGATGCGAGTGTATTGACTATCAATCCAGTTCAAGTTGGTGACGAGGGTGAGCTCACTTGCCGAGCGTCTAACGTACTGGGATCTATCGAAGTGGTTACTAAACTTCGTCTGAGCTCCGGGACTGTTCCAGTTTTTACTGATCATCTGGAGCTCAAATCTTTCACGTGAGGATATGCACAGAATGTATAGATATTGTTCAGATTTCAAAGTAGCGGGTTAAATTTACATGCATAAAATGTATACATGGTCCCCAACAGCGTGACCCGAGGGTCTCAACTCCGCTTCCCATGCTCAGCTGTAGGAACCCCTACCCCAACGATCCTCTGGAGAAAGAACAGACTGACGATAGTAGAGAACCTGAAAACATCCATACTCCCAAGTGGCACACTAATCCTCAATGATTTCTCCCCAACTGATGATTCAGGGACCTATATGTGTTCTGCATTCAACGACCATGGTTTCATAACTGCCCCCCAAGTGGTAATAAGGGGCAATCGCATTACAGTCACTCAGGAGGAAAATCAGATCACCGTTGAGAATGAGTTGATCACGGACGCGTTTCGACGTGCGAAAGGGGAAGTTGAACAGGCTGAACAGGATTCTGTAGATCTTTTATTCTCCAACTCTTCAAGAAATGGTATGTATGAAAATGCGGCCCCACCACTACTTTGTCATCATGTTATGCAAAGTTTTCTCATTTTCCAAAGAGGATCTCCTATATATATTTTCTACTTATGTATGCATCCCTGAACACGTGTGAAAATACCTTATGAAAAGACGGAAACTCACAAAACTTTCTATTTCGAACCAAGTCAGTGACTTTATTATTTGCATTGTGTTCACAGAAAAAAAGATTCCTTACCTGATTTCCCACTAACTACGATGCAAAATAACGTAATATTGTACCTTTTCCTCTGAAAATAATGAAAATTGACATTCATGAGTGTGTGCAAAAAGTTTTGTGCAAAATGTAGAAAAAAGTTTCTCATGAATCCAAAATGATGATCAGCGAAAAATTTATATTTTCTTTTGATGTCTCAAGAAAAAAAAACTTTCTTTTTATTTATTACATCTCTGATTTCGTAACAGAAATCCGATCACCCTTTGATCTTTTGAGAATCGCGAGATTCCCGAGACCAGGAGCCAGACAATTAGCACGTCCAGCGGAGATTTATGAGAGAGCTATACAGATTATCCATGAGGAACTGAACAAAGGAATGAATTTCACTTTGCCTGGTAAGAAGTTTTTTTTCTGTTTGTTTTTCGATTCCAGTTATTTATTACAGTGATGTTTGTAGCCATTTTGGGGATAATTAAGTTTCAACGTGTGAATTGGATTTGCACACTCGCGTATCCTACTCTTGAGTGATTACATCAATTGACATACTTTCAACTGGTTTATAACTCACGACTTCGTTTTCCTCGTTGTAAATGTATTTTATCTATCATTTCCTTCAATTTTATCTATCATCATGTCACAGTCGTGAATTTTACGTTTAACATCCTGTCAATCAACACTCATGTTTCAAGTAACCCCAAACATGCTTTATCTCTTTTTTCTCAACTTTCCTAGCCGAATTCACCCACACCCACATCTTTTCCCCATCTCAAATCGAACTCCTTGGCCGTCTCTCTGGTTGCATCTCACATCGCAAACCTAAAACAAATTGTACCGAAGAGCGCTGCTTCCACTCTAAATATCGAAGTATCGATGGAACTTGCAATAACATGGTCAATTCCATGTGGGGATCATCTTATACTCCATTTCAAAGGCTTCTAAATCCTGAATATGAAAACGGATTCAATTTGCCGAAAGGTAAGCAATTAAATATTTTTTTTCCTCTACTGCCAAATTTTTTTACAATGAAAACGGATACAAGTTATCAAGGGACTATACTACGCAGTAAAAGTAATTAAGTAAAAAGCGTTTTCCAGTAAACGATACACATCTCCACCATCAAATTGCTATCCTCCCATTCACATTTCCATTGAAGTAGCCAAACAAAGGCCCCAAATTACGCACAAGACATTTCACACACAATAGACCCCTAATTTAAAATAAAAATTGCTACACTCACTGCTCTGCTTAATTAACGTAACGATCAGTCCACAAGAGAATTCCCTATTGTATTGCATGTCCAAGGCTACTACCCTAATTAAATATCAAGGCAAAGCCTATCAATACCATATCTCACGAGCGCTCCCAACTCCCCAATTCCCAATACAAACCCTAAAATTAAACCATGTATTCTAATTTTCCATATATGCATCAAGGCTGGAATCCAGAACATGAGTATAATGGCCTTCCACTGCCAACCGGGCGACTGATCACCAATAAAATCATCACAACAGAGAACATTTCACCGGATGCAGAGTATACGCACATGTTAATGCAATGGGGACAGTTTTTAGGTAAAATCCATCAGACTCTTTTTCAATTTTCATAATGAACGCTGAGCTCTTTTATTGGTTTTATAACGGGCTACTTACGAAAACCTATAAATGCTACACGGTTTTTGGGCATAGAGATGTGCTTTTTCTCAAATACTCTATTTTGCTACTTTTCACCATCATCACCACCACACTAAAAACTGTGATTACAAAAAAAGATGCATTCACATTTTGTAAGTTTATTACTGCACATTATGGTGTGTGGAAAGTAAAGGAAAATTACCGCGTTAACGACTAACGATCACGTATTCCTCGTAAGTAAACAAGGATTGTATGGAAAAGCATGTGTAAAGTGTATAGAGAAGATTTGGAAAGTACACTAGCGACGAATTAGGTAGCGAAACTAACGTATTATTATTATGGGATGGTAGAGAGAAAGCAATTTTATATTCCCAAAACATTCAGCGTAAAAGCAGATGTTGATAATAGTTTGAGTCTCTAGCTGCCTATTTTTTTGTGTCGTTTTTTTTCGTGTACAGACCACGACTTGGACCACGCGCTACCTTCCCTGAGCGTTGAGAGTTTTGGACAGAGAATTAGCTGCAGAAGGTAAAGTTATTTGTTCGAAAGGATATATATAAAAGTTATATGCGATATTTATAGATTTTATATTATCAAGCAAGCTTGACTGAGTACACTTTTAATTACGATCAGAGACAATAACATTAGCTTTCTCCCACTCGTCAAGCAACAATCTCATCGTCGCAACATAATTAATTTTAGACGGCTCTCTTGTAGTAATTTTTTATAATATGTTGTATGTATACAGAACGTGTGAGAATGTTGCACCATGTTTCCCAATGCAAGCACCTTCAGATGATGAGAGAATCAGGACAAGAAGGTGCATGGAGTTTACGAGGAGCGCAGCAGTTTGTGGATCTGGAGTTACTGGGATTTTGGTGAATAGCTTGCAGCAAAGGGAGCAGATTAATCAGCTAACTTCGTTTATTGATGGATCTCAGGTGAGAGTTGTGTAGAAAAGTAGTGATGTGGGTGGAAAGGAAAAGTAATGAAAAAATATTTTTGGGTTTTTGTGTGTGAAAGATTTCCATTTTATTGAGTTTATGCTTGAATGGATTGGCATGTCTCTGATGATTTTTGATCTTTTGCCGTGATTTTCATCAGGGCCAATATAAAATGCAAATATGTGGATTTTACTGTTTGAACTTGGCAAAATTGGAATATGCTGAGATTTTGTTTTTCCGACTTTTCTTCGTGTAGGTGTATGGGTCTTCAGAGGAAGAGCTTCTTACTCTTCGCAACAGTTCGAACAAAGGTTTTCTACGAAATGGAATCTACATGCTACCCGACAAACCTCTTATGCCATTTGCAACAGACGAGAATTTTGTTGATTGCCGGCGTAACTTTCGAGAGTCAGATGTAGGCTGCTTTTTGGCAGGGGATATTAGAAGTAACGAACAGCTTGGGTTGTTGGCAATGCACACAATTTGGTTCAGACAGCATAATTTCTTAGCTGGAAAGTTGAAGCGGCTTAATCCCGGGTGGAATGAGGACACTGTCTTTCAAGAGGCTAGGAAGATTGTTGGGGCTCAGATGCAGCATATCACGTATGATGAGTGGTTGCCTTTTATTATTGGCAGGGAAGGGATGGAGATCATGGGGAGGTACAAAGGTTATGATCCTCAGGTTAATCCAACCATATCTAATGAGTTTGCGACGGCTGCATTAAGGTAAACTTTTTGAGGGGATCAGTCAAACTATTTTATGATGTGTGCCATTTGCCGTTTTCCAATCATGTTACATTTTTCTCCAGATTTGGCCATACGTTGATAAACCCAACACTTCGTCGTCTCGACTCCAGTTTCCAAACTATTCGTGAAGGTGACGTTCCCCTTCGAAGTGCCTTTTTTGCCCCTTGGAGACTTGTGGAAGAAGGAGGAGTTGATCCCCTCATGCGAGGTCTGTTCACAACCCCAGCAAAACTGAAGAAACCCGACCAAATACTCAACAGCCACCTGACAAACGAGCTTTTCACCCACGCACACTTGGTTGCACTAGACTTGGCCTCGATGAATATTCAGAGGGGGAGGGACCATGGGTTGCCCTCGTATAATGAATACAGGAGCTTATGCAATCTTACCAGGGCTAGGTCCTTTGATGATCTCAAGGTAAGTTGTGGTAGCATTAAAAACGCTTTATGGTAGTTTAAGTGCACGCGTGGAGGCACAACAGCTTTGCAATAAGATTTTGATCATGAGAGCGTGTATGTGAAAGGTTTCGAAGAAAACCACAAGCTTAATATTATTCAGCAGAGAGACTAGAACAGTAGTGTAACGCGTTGTAATTGAGATTGAGTGGTGTGTTGGTAGCTGCTGCTGAGATTTTCTGTCTTTGTGTTTTTAAGCTTTCATTTCTCCTCTCTCTGTGTAGATTTCGTTTTTTTGTCCCAAAATCATGCATTGTTAAAACGAGAGCTCTCCAGTTGACAAGGAGTGTGTGTTTTTGCCGTGGACTTTTTATTATGCATACCATCACACACAACATATTGTCCGATGATGAAAACTTCTGCTCTCTCGCAGTATACTTATGATGAAAATTTTGTGAGGGAATGGGAGATTTCGTGTGATAATGATTATTACGAAAGAAATTATAGAAGCAAAACGGCTTTCACTCGGTGAACAACTCAACACATTTTTGCTTTTTCAATCTTAAGCGTTTCTCTGCTTGTTGTTCTCTGCACGTACGGGTGGGTCTACTAATAGGTGCTTCCACACTAGCGCTTCATTTATTTTAATTTCGTTTGCAACTCAGACAGACACACACTGGCTAACTATAATATATTTGGTTTTTGCGGTGGTTTCTCTCCCACTTTTTCCTCACAGAGTGAAATTCCTGATGAAACACTGAGGAGAAAACTGGAAGAGGTATACGTGAATGTGGACAACATCGATTTATGGGTTGGTGGTGTGGCGGAGCAACCTTTAACGGAAGATTCCAGAGTTGGACCAACGTTCAGATGCATACTAATAGACCAGTTTAGAAGGCTTAGGGATGGGGATAGGTGAGAATTATAATTAAACATGTCAGGGATAAAGTTTTTTAAGTACAATTTATTTTCGCGTGGATAAACTTTTTCTAAGTGTGATTTGTGTGGTGAAGGTTTTATTACGAGAATCCAAGTGTTTTCCGACCTGATCAATTGACCCAAATTAAGCAGACAACTCTTGCGCGGATACTCTGCGACAATGGCGACTCAATGACGCACGTGAAGAGGAACGTTTTCCTGATGGACAGTGCCCTGGTCAATTGCCGATTGATTCCTGAGATTCAACTGAGCTTTTGGAGTTCACCTGAAAGTTGCTGTGGAGGGAGTGGAAGTGGAAATAGTCTTGGTTCATGCTCTTTATCCGCATCATCAGCACTTTCCAATACATTCTACAATTTGGAGAGTAACGTGGTCGAGAGCAATGATGTGAGAAGGAAAAGGGATCTGTTGGAGGCTGGCTTTAGAGCGGGGCTCGAGGAAAGTCTAGTTTTTACTGAAAAGTTGAAAACTGTTGAGGAGACTTTAGCAGATGTACGTTTGAGTCTGAGATCCCTCAAAAATCAAATTACACATTTGCAGAAAATTTCTGATGAGGATGGTACTCCACCGTGAAGAGATTTTATAGTTTGATGAGAGTTTCTTTTTAATACATTATTTATGTTCAGAATAATACTGAGGCCAGCCTTTTTTATACATGACTCGTTTTTTAGTTTTTTTGTTCTCGCACCGTTTCCTTTTGCAATCTAGATGAGATATTTTTTCTCCCCTTTTTGTGATAATGTGCTTTTTAACGTATAATCATTAAACTTTTTCCCTCAAATTTTTAGTACGCGTTTTTTTATAAATCCAACTTTTATCCTGTCATATAATGAGTGCCCTCTTTTTTTGTTGGACCGGATATTCCCATTAATTCTGGGATGAACTTTGCCATAACTTTTACTGTTATACGTTTTAACATTATTATTACGAGCCCGAAAGCAAATGACGCTGAACTTACTGCCATGTTTTATTATTATGATAACGATCAAAATACTGCCATTATGTAATTTATACACGGTTAACTATTCATTACAATAAACACAAGTATTTGTACAAAAAAAGAGAGAAAAAAAGTTCATAAAAAACTCGTACTAGTAATCTTCTCGTTTTTTAATGAAGCGCATCAATTTTCATAATCGTCCACACTCGATAGGCTTTAATAGGCTTAAAATCACATTAAAATGGTTATTCACAAAAGAAAAGGGGTTACATGGGAAAATAAAACAAATTACTTTTGTGCTCTGTTGTAACTCAACCAATTTTGATCTTTTTCCCTGCAACTATTTTCCTGACCCAGTCCTCATCATTGTTTTTCATACCCCACCACTCTCGGAGAGTGTCTGTTTTCTCATGCACCATCCCATCACCAAATTTATAAAAACTAGTAGGAACCAGCATCAAGGGAAAATAAGGCGGAAGAACAAGCTCCAAAAACCGAAACAAACAAAAAAAAACGCGTAGAGTTTGAACAAAGTTTTAAGTCACTTTTTGGAGTAGGACGAGGAGAAGAGAGATGGGTTGTTGGGAGAGAAAGTTATGATGTTTGTTGAGTGAGTGTGCAAAAAGGAAAAAGTTTTTGAGTTGGACATGCTATCATGATGATGTTTTTCTTGCGTTGACCTGTGTGTGTACACAACATTGAGTTTGATGATGCATTCAGCAAAGGAAAAATAAGTGATGGTGGTGGTAGTAGAGTTTTGAGTAACTAGACAAGAGTATTATAGCGTTTATTATCGGGTATAGTCTTGAGGAAAAGTAAACTTGTCTGGGAAAAGCTATTCTCACCGATGGTGTAATCCCAGTGGGATTGATGCTAATATTCGTGCTCTACTCTTTTTCCGTTTAGGGGGAATGGATACTGCAGTGTATACTAGGTAGGTATATAACGTGTTTGTAATATTGAGGAATGTTTTGTTGATGGCGTTTGTTATGTATGTATTGTATGCATGGTTGCTGGGAACGTATAACGGGATGGGTCAATTCATGATACCATGGATACGGTGAGGAAAAACAAATGGTTAGATGTAGGAAGTGGGGAGAAGCTTTCATCGTCTTATTAGAGTAGTGGTGGTGGTGTTACAACATTGGAGTAATCATAATAAGTGGAGGGCCTATGCAAGCTAAGCCTCGCGTGATTTTCAAAGCTCCATATAAGCCCAT
>JAQFXM010005539.1:0-14765 GCA_034693345.1 Entomobrya multifasciata | reverse complement strand
TTGTCCCCAATCATCATGATACAAAGTATCAGCAGTACTGTGACCGTGAAGATTCCCGAATACATAGCAAACCACCAAGCCCACATGTTCAAAAGGTATACAATGGTTTTGATAGCAAATGATGTAATGTAACTGGATTCTGTGTTCAGTACTCCAACATTAGTGAAGGCTGTCTCCAAACGTTATAAAACCAGAGATAACTTTCCCAATTGTATAGTGAATTGGAAATATTGGAGGCAATTATTTCATCATATTACCAAAAATATTTTTTAAAGTTAAATAACCATTCAATAAATTTTCTTGATCAAATTTGTAGCATATGTTACTCTAATCTATTACAAGCTTTACAAGCATAAAACTTCAAGTTGTTCACTTCTACTTCACATTTAGTATTTAGATTAACATAAACAATTTAATATCGAACATCTTGATTGGAATGCTTTTCGAGACTTCATAACGTGTGTAGTTTATATTACAAATATTATAGATAGTATACTTACGTTAGTACGTATAGTGTTTTATTAAAACTTTCTTGTTATCAGGCCAAAACATATAAGAATAAACAAAGCAAGTTAAGATAACTAAAAAATTGTCTGCATATTTTTCCACTTTTAACACAAACAATCAAAACAATGCACGAACAACTTTTTCAAATGCACCAAAATTCAAAACACTTTATTTTTAAAAACTAGCACATTTTGTAATTGGAAAACAGCGGGACTATTCAAGTTGTAGCAAAGAAATTTTTAAGCTTTTAATTTTAATTTTTCCATGAAGTTTCTTGCCACAATATTTAAGTTGTCAAAATTTTCGTACAAATGGTTAGTTAAAGAATTTAGTAAAATCAGATTTGAAGGAAACATTATACTTTAGACTTTAACACTGTATAATGAATGATAAAATATATGAATTATAATTTAAAGAACCTGTGAAATGTTTTCATGTATAAAGTTGCATGCCTCTGTAATGTTTCAATTCGTTGATAATGACGATAGTATTTCTCAATAAATGATAATATATTTTTACTTACTTCACTGTTTTGACTTTTCCGGGATTTCTAGTGAATTTAGAAATTCGTAAGCTAAAATTATCTTAAATCTTCCTACGCGTAGCTAAATTTTATTCTGGTTCCAAAAGGATTTTATAAACATATTAGCAATTGATTTCACGGTTACAATTTTATTATATTTTATTATACCTAAACCAGTGGAGTATCCGTAGCGTATTTTCTAGCTTTTGTCAAAACATTAATTAAGCATAACATCGTATTCAATCTTATTTCGTGTTAGTTTAAATAATGTGAAATTCAAAACTGAAGTAAAATTTGAGTAATAAAGAATCCAAATATCTATGACCATATGTACGATTAGCACATAAGGACCGTGGAAATAATAAATAATATTTATACTATTATATTACCTGAAACTGTTTTGGTTTCATTTACATTTATCAAAAACATTTGGAATATTATACCATTTCTACCACTTGATATGTTTTTTGACAAAAAAAAATCAAGTATGGCGATCGGTTGAGTTCGTCCGCAGCTACTTTCCATTAATTTGAACAAATGAACAAACACCATATTTTTCATGAAAACAAGTTACTAAATATTCTGTTTCAAATGTTATTCAAGGCTACAAAACTTGTGACACATTGATTAGGAATATTATCTGTGGCATAGTTAATGTAATTTTACAACAAATTTTCCAAAGCCCGAAGCATACCTTCTGGCGAAAAACAATTAGCTAAAGTATTTATATGTATTGCCATGCGTCGTTTCAATTAAAAATAATTGTCAGTATATTTACGTTCTGTTTCTGTAAACCGAACAGATTAAATACCTGTTTGTATTTATGTTTTAAAATTTACATGCGTTCAACAAAATTGTGTAAGCATTGTATCAAAACGCAAAAAAACGATTTAAGTTTAAGGATTCAAGCTATCCAAGAAGTTTTTTTTCACCATATTAGATTATAGTTTTCCCAAGATCAACAAAACTTTTGCTTCCATTTTGCAAAAAAAAACGTTTTCAAAGTTTTGAATTCTCCAGTGGTTTTACTTTCATCTGTAATTTTTTTGGATTTCGTGTAAATTTCGATCCTTTTCAATACTTAAAACAACCAAGATAAACATTTTGTGTCCAACATATACTACCAACATCAATATGTTGTCATGATTTTTTCCAGTTGTCATATATTGTCATTATTTGAGTCTGAGATAGACTCATGGCTTCATTATTGAGTCACTTCTGTGACTTTATATGCATTTATATCTTTATTCTTTTTCAGGCATCAGCCTATAAAGAGTATAATCAGGTATAAGAATAAAGAAATAAATACTGTGACTTTATAGTATCCATCATAACCGAGTAAAATTGATCGTACATAAATACGTCATGTCCGACCACATGACATATTTAAGTCCATAGATTAGCAGCCAAGATATCAACGTATACAGCCAAAATATGTGTATGTAGAATAATATGTTATTCCTTTTACCATTTCCTCAATTGTACAGTTTTTATCCCTTAGTAAGCCATTGAATGAATTGAAGTACATATTGGCAGCCACTAATTGTTTAATTTTTTCGAGATTTTTTCTGTTTGACTTAACTTATCAATAATATTGGATTATAAAAGTGCATTCCAAGCCTTTTAAAATCAAATCACTATTTTTTTATTTATAGTAGTTTTTATTTGCCAATCAATAAAATTCAGATTACAGATATTATCATAGGTACATAGACTCCCACAATGTGGATAACTATCTGATTACCTCAAGTATTTTTAAACATTTTTAATGAACCAAATATAATTACGAAAAATGATTTAGTCAAACAGTAATTACTATCATGATCATAAAAGGCAACTTAACGCAAAACCTTAAAAGCAAAACTACTGAGGGGAAAGTCATGCGCAGGGTAACTCACTTATTAATTCATTTATATCATTGAAGGGTCATGACGCAGTTTGACGGTTGACATAAAATAGTTTTGTGTAAACATAAGTTGGTTTTGTAATGCTTGTTTCACATGGGCTTCGTTATTGAACTTTATGGTTTTTTTATTACAGCTATATTTTGTGCGTGCATTTTTTATATCGACCTGCCATAAAAAATTTCGATGTCACCGATTTCGTTTATTTTTTGCATGCATGTTAACTAGGCCTTAGAAAATTATTATGACCACTCGAGTAAATATAATATATAATATATAATGTGTATATAAATAAATAGATATATAATATAATTATTATATTATTAGAAAGTTATTATGATCGTTTCGAGTAGACAAGTGCAAAGTGGCTTTTTGTTTTGTTGCCTGTGCTCTTGTCACTTTAGTGTTTTATGTGCCCAAACTTAATAAAGTCAAGAGGAAGATCGAAGCAAACGCGACGAGTGAAGCGAAAGAACCAACCAAACTAAAGTATCACTGAGTTTTTAAATTTAAACATAATTATAAATTTCAAATTGAAAAAGACTAAGTGAAAGTTCAGACTTCTATTTGAGTTGGATAGCGTATTGTTGTAACTGAATAAATGAAAAAACCCCTTTGTAAATATTTTCTCAACCCTTTTTGAATTATGTTTGTAAATTTGTGTAATAATAAATACTGAACTTCTTTTTAAAAATCTGTATATATCTTTGGATTTTTTAATTTTTTGAGTTTGCATTGTTGAGCTTAAATTTGACAATCTCGACGTACCTTATTTGACATTGTGGCCCTGAGAGCTGAAAATGTGGTAGTAGGCAATGTGACGTAAAATAATATCAATATATACATTTCTTGACAGCTAAAAGACAATGAAACTAGTATCGTAAAACAAAATTCTACAAAAATACTTTTTAACTCTCGCTACGTCGTTAGTCAAAAAAGATTTATTTTGCGGTTATTATAGAATGCCACGTAAATCTAATACGTCTTATCAAATAACCCACACACGTGATATAAAAGCCAAATAAATGTCAGAAAATGTTTTAACAATATTTCACCCGTCAAAAACTTTTCTTTATAACATATTGTTTTGGTTTTTCATAAAAAAACGGTACGTGGTAACCAGGTTTGATGAATTTGAACATTAGTGAAATTGAAAATCTTATAGAATAATTAACAAAGGTAAATTCATCATATGCTTAGATATTTTTGTTTACTTGGAATAGTGTAGTTTTCATACACAATCGAAACTAAGGAAAAACAGCCTGGAAAAAGATAAGGCGAAATTTGAGTTAAGCAATTGGTTTAACAGGAATTGTTTTTACATTGTAGGCGAACAATAAGTAAAGTTTACTTGAAACTTCATTAGGAAGGCACCTCATTTCTTATAACAATTCTTCGATTTGTATAATTGAAAGAAAATTTCTTAAAGTTATATTTCTTGGTCTTTCTTTGTTCTGTCGACAATAGCCAAATCTGAAAGTTGAATCGAACTTCAAATGGTTCATGTGCACGTGTGTCAAACTTGTCAAACGTGTGGTGTACATATTTACTTTCTTTCATTTGCTTTTTTATCGAAGCCAAAATATTTCAATTGTGCAAAAATAACAGCGATGCGCATGATTATAGTCGAAGAGAAGGTGTTAGATCTATATTTGTATTTCTCACAATACATATGGCGGTGGCGATCGTGGCGATCATAGCCACCACTTCATCGTTCTGTTTCTGACATTTGTAAAAAGTACGTCCAAAACCATTGCAAGTATTGCATGGTGTATAGCTACATATGTTTGAAATCTTTATAAAAGCAATCCGGGTTTTGATATTATCCACGATTTGATTGAGAAAAGGTTATGAATGAGAGGGAAAATGGGTAAAAGCAATGTATGTGATCATAGTGCTACAAATACCGTGAAAGTGATTTTTGCGGGGAATGTGATTTCCGGTAATACTATTTTAACCATGAAAATGTTTTTAACATAGATTTCGTACTACTATATGTGAAATGAGCTTGTCGCTTTGTCGGTTTTTCTAAATGTCTATTTTTGCCAAGAAAGACTACCCGTTTGCTGCATTCAGAATAGTTTTGGCAAACATCTTGTAATGGTTGAGATGCCTTCATTCCAACAGTAAAAACTAAAAAATATCATTATAGCTAGTACCATACATATACGTCCCAATGGAGTAACTTGGAGTACTCCAACGATTTTACACATTTTTACTAGCAGTCCTGTTTGTTCAAACCTTATATTAATAAGCTTCTTTCCTGCAGTTTTGTAATACAATTATGCTTAGAGAACAAAAATATTTAATTTATGTATGCATTTACATCACTGGCTTAGAATAATCTTAAAATTGTGGAATTATTGTCAGAAAGGAAGAAGATCACGATGGATTCAAAATATGTACAGCATTTGTGAATGTTATTGTTATACATGAATAACAAAATTAAAGAAAATTTGCGATTAAGTTTCAAAACGCGTCTTTAGGTAAAAATCGTTTTATAACTACAATACAGAACCTTATAAAATTATTTGCTCGAATAGAATAGACTTCATTAACGTGTAAAAAATATTTTTTAGCCGCTTCAACACCTTATACCATCCAAAAATGCTTAAACCGATCAAAAATTTCGCTTGACATATTCGAATGCATGTATGTTCCATATTTGTCTTATTCTCCCATATTAAAATTTAGAAGATTGTTGATGTCACGAAAATCTCCCAACTTTTAATAGCCAAGTTGTTTTTGTGCTCAATTAATAAAAAAATTAACCATTCTGGCATCTCATAAAATACCAAAAAAATTGCAATTTTAATTAGTGTTTCTTAAATTGAATACTTGTGAAAAACAGTTATTTCAACATGGTTGTCGATTTTTACGAAAAGAATAAATGTTGATTTGTATACTTAATTATTCCAGTCATCATGCAATAATGTAAAGCTCTAAAAAATTAGTATATAATACAATTTTTCGCAACATAATTTTCTGAAAATATGACAATTTATTTGTAACAAAAGAGAAGATGGTATTGTAAACAATGCAGCTTATACATTATTCCGCATTTTGGTTATGATAACCGCATGTTTTCATTAGTTACAAACGTGATAATAAAAATTTTCTCGCGTATCTGTAGCTAATTTGTTATTCTTTCTCATTTGTATTATTGTAGGCACGTTCGCTAACTTATACTTTTAAACATAGTACTGAAAAGTATGTTCCTGAAACTACACTATCCTTACATCATGTAACTCAAGTATGCTTTTAAGCCGGTTTTAATGATTCATTAGTTGAAATATCTAAATTGCCCAACTTCGGAACACAATACAAAAACCCATAAAACATGTACACATGCGTTTCCATGCATAGGATCGCATTAATAGGTCGAAAGTGAAAGTCAGTATATAATACTTTTCTTCAAAAATTAAGCAGAAACTTCTGTCTAATGCACGCATCAGAATGCACGCGCTAAATGTAAAAAATATATTGCACTTGGTCATTTAACGAGCTCCTTTTTAAATGGTTCCATACGTCTGTTTTATTTTATTTTAAAACTTCCATGCAAAGAACTGTAATTAAATCGCCAATTGAAAAACGTGTTTTACTCTTAATTATGTCATATTTTAAGCTGTTATATTAAGCCAAAATTAGATTTATTGAAATAACTTCTCTTATTATAAATTATTATTCTTTCTGAGGTGATAAAGTGAAGAATAAATGTTCAGTTTTGTAATCGGAAACGACGAACCGTATCACCGAGAAATGTTTATGGTTTATAATTTTGAACACAAACATTTGACGGTGAAGTAATTGTGTTTGGGCAGCCGTGTATTTATTTAACCGGGGTTGTGACCTTTCTATCTGCTTCAGGGACACTCAAATAGTGTTTTTGTTTACCATCATATCCCAGGTGGTAAGCATTTTGGCTCTTTGAGTTGGTTAATAGGTAATGCTGGTTTAAACTTACGAGGCATGTTTCCCAACTCCTGCACTCAGATTTGCCGAATTTTTTGGATAAGTACTAATATAAGAAATTCGTCCCCAAATCGTTGCGCTTCATGGCTGTTCTTTTCTGAAATAATACGCAGTTGGAGGAACCACCTCCACAAGGCGTGGATTGACCTCTGACCACTAGAACCCAATTTGCCCACCAGAAACCCAATAAGCCCACCAGAAACCCAATAAGCCCACTAGAAACCCAATTTACCCACCAAAAGCCCATTTTACCCTCAAAACGTATATGAACGTGTAAAAACGTTTTACTGTTTGAATTTTGCATGCTGCAGTCCTTTGAAACATACAGCAAAAACGAAAATAATGTACTGGTTTATTTTTGCGAACTAGGTCCTTTTTCTAAAACTCATTCACATATTTAGGAAGGAGTGTAGCCTAATTATTAGGCAAATCTGAGTGTACAAGTTGGGGTACATGCCTTGTAAGTACAGTAAAATTTTGAAATCTCTTTCACCATGAACTCATAAGTTGGCATTAAAGAAATGGTCAGGTTACTGTTATTTGATGTTTTCAGTGGTAGCGTCCTTTGGTTACTTGATACGTAGAGCCAAATATAGCGAAGGTGAAATGGAATGACGTTAACAATTTTTTAAAACCCAGATGTACGAAACTAGGGTACCTGTGGAGCTTCAAGTCAGTAAAAGTCTAACATGAACATTGAAATTACTTGAACCAAAAAAAAATTCTACTGAACCCGAAATATCAGCCATTGACATCAGAAAAGTAGCTAAACTTTTAATGATGACGTTATTTAAAGGTTTACCTAAAAAAAAAAGTTTTCTGTCAGACATGACCTTTTGCATTCATCAAGATGAATATCGAATGCAGATTTAATTTAATGAAAGACAACATTAAAGCCATTCAGGCTTCATTCTCCTGATCACTTAGCCATTCTTGCCAAGATAAAAACAACATGGCTGTATGAATGATTCTTAGAAAAAAAATATAATTGTTATTTCTACAAAATTTTTAAAAGAAAAGATACAGCCGCGCATTTGAATGCACATCTAAGTCGTAACCACATCAACTTACATACCAGGACATCTTTTCGAGTGTTTTCAAAAAATAGATTACATTGAGCGGAATTACACAGTAAAATGGATAAACTAAGAAGTTCACTATTCTTTTCTTAAATAATGCAAATCTCTTTCTTCAAATAAATATACACGCTCACAGATGCTGCACGCCTATCTGTAGCAGCATAAATCATGCATTTAAATAAACACAGCTGGAATTCCAAAGAACTTTCTTAAATATAATAAGTTTCATTACCACGTTTCGTGTTGAGCAATAAAATGGAGTATATTCAAGAAAATGTCTAGATGAGATAATAAATGTTGGCAGTTTTTGCTAACCGTGCCATAAAATGACATATTTTGTTGCGTGTGCAACTTATTTCTTTCTTAGAGTATATGGTAACAAGTTGTGTCAAGCTTATATTTAAACTTAATCCTAAATAATTTGCCGCATGCTGCCACGTCACCTCGTGAAGCTAATATATATATATATTTATTTTTAAATCCACACTTAGGAACAGAATGTAAGGTCAAACATTTATAAAAGGTGATATGCAACATTATTCAACCTTTCATTCCGAATTGTAGGATACGGATGTTTTAAAATCCCAGAAATTGTTTTAAAAATTTCGGAAAAAGTTGTTTTTTGATTGAAATAGTAAGCGTCATCAAGACTGCTCAATCATAAACTGAATCCATTTTTGCCAGAGAACTTATTTAATAGAGTTCACATGTGACAAGATCCGCTTACAAATTTCAGTACAAATTTCAGATTTCAGATGGTTATTTTATGTTGTATTTCTAACCATGTAATATTACCACTGTACCATAAAAATACATATGTAATGTTTCAAGCGTATGGTACTAGTTTAGAGAAATCTAAGTATTTAGAAGAAATAAAATATTTATATCTAAGCTTCCTAAAACAAGTGAAATGTAAGTTCTAAAAGAAATGTTGTCCTTCATACACGTAGTCAATCAAAAATCCAATAAGAATATGCAAATGAAAGATAAATTTGAAACCTAAGTTGTCGAGATTTCTACTACGTTATGGCAATCAGTTCAGTTTACAGTTCTCGATTTACAAGTAAATACTGGCAGCGCTTCAAAAGTTAGTAAGAAATGTCAAATAAATAGCATTCAGCCTTTCCTCTCGCTTTCATGCTAGCTTTCTCCAGGGATCTGACTCATCGAAATGCAACTGCTCGAGTAATGAAATACGCTTACAAAAGGGGTTTGTTGGCCAGTCTGCTTCTGATCTCCTTATCTTCATTTTATGGAGATATTCTTGCTTCATGCAGCTCAGTCTGCAAAAGACCTTTCTCCTGTAAGGAACTACAGTCTACATGAAACGAATCCAGAAAAATACTAAAAGAGAAATAAGGCTTTTAATATATTTATAAGACTGCAATTAGATTGCACTTTCACAGTACAATAATTCAACTTATTAAAAACAACTTAAAACTTTGAACACATGTAACACATTGTTTGTGGCAAATGAGCTTCAATTAGTTCGTCCAGTCATTTTTTAACTCTTAAATTACTAGAAAATGAAACGACTGCTAAGAATTTTACATATTATCCAAAGTGGAAAGTTACTAACCAAAGTCTTAAGGTTATTAGATAACTGACTGTTTAAAAAATACGGAAAGTTAGGTCTCAAATATTTAGCTCATTCAACAATTATCATGTCTTTATTTTCGTCCCTCAATTATCTCTTAACAAGAGCAGCTTCGTCTATTCATCAAAATACATCTACAGACCAACTTTCAAATGTGAAACTTGATAACAACAATATCTCAAATGATTTCTTCTCGTTTGCTGACAGTAATAATTTAGAAAACAGGTCAATAACAGTGTATTTCTCAAGCCTAAGCAGTCTATCAAAAACTACCGTGGAAAAAGGCTATACATACATAAGTGAAAATGATACTCAGTTTACCAACTATACACATCCAAATGCTGACTATTTACTTGAAAGTTGGTGGAACATTTTTGACGAGAGATACCTGAGACATGGCTGGGCATGGACAACCACTCTGATCATAGTTTACTTGCTAATTCTTGTTGTTGGGGTGATTGGAAACGTAATGGTAATTTTGGTAGTTATACTACGTCCTCAGATGAGATCTGTGACAAATATGTTCATCATGAATTTGGCAGTAGCTGACCTATTCGTAGTTGTGTTTTGCGTACCTTCAACACTCTTAGCAAATATTGTTGCTCGTAAGTAATCCAATATTGTTTTGCTTTCTCTTTTTCACATAAATAAGGATCATTGAATAAATTAAAACCACATTGATTTTTTTTCTCTTTTCAGCTTGGATACTTGGAACTTTCATGTGCAAAGCTGTGGCATACATTCAAGGAGTTTCCGTGTGTGCTTCCGCATACAGCTTAGCTGCCATTTCATTCGATAGGTAAGGCATCTAATTCCTGTTAAAAATTTATGTTAGCAGTTATCTAGTTCAAAGGTTTTAAAATTAATTCACGAATTGATTGCAGATGTCAAGCTATCTACCGAAATTGTGAACGACCTCGCGGTTTTTCACAACGCATTTGCGTTAGAACGGTTTTTTTAATTTGGGCAGCGGCTATGACTTTAACCATTCCATGGGCCGTGATATTTGAGGTGAAAGTATCCGAATACGATGGACTACGCTACTGTGTAGAAATATGGGACGTAGAAAGAAATGGAAATATTTACTTTCTTGTCGTTACCCTCCTTTGTTTCTATGGAATACCTTTGGTTCTAATTTTTGTCTCCAACTGGATCATTTATTGTCATGTGTCTCATCGCAAAGTACCAGAGGATTCTTCTCAGTCTTCAGCACCAATCAGAAAAATGCATCGCCAGACCAGACATGATGTCCTGAAAATGTTAGGA
Source organism: Entomobrya multifasciata (assembly GCA_034693345.1). Taxonomy (NCBI): domain Eukaryota; kingdom Metazoa; phylum Arthropoda; class Collembola; order Entomobryomorpha; family Entomobryidae; genus Entomobrya; species Entomobrya multifasciata. Next base: position 3,917 of record JAQFXM010005539.1, on the reverse strand, counting down.
ATCGTAACTCTCACTTTTCTTTTTAGTTGGTTACCATTATATATACTAGTCATCAGAATCAAATTTTCTGACAACATAAATGAGTCGGAATACAACGTTCTTGGAATACTGATGCCTATAGCACAATGGCTTGGAAGTTGGAACAGTAGCATAAATCCCATTCTCTATGCATTTCTTAACAAAAAGTTCCGACGAATGTTTATTTCCATTTTACCATCCTGCTTTCGATTTAAATCAACTGGAAAACATATGGGTTCTCTTGTTATAAATAGTTATACTACAGCATACGTAGAAAGAAATATGGGCACAGACAAAGCTAACAGCAGGACCGAGTTTTATCGTCATCATCAAATTGGACACAAAAGGCCTCATCATAAGTCAAACTTACTGATAAGTAGATTTTATGAACATACTGGAACAGTTTTGGCAAGTACGGTACAGATTATATCAAGTGCTTCTACATCAACTACCCAAGTAAATAGCATTAGAAGTCAGGAGAAAGCATTTAACACTGTAATTGCTAAAAGAACCAATCCTGAAACTATAACAGACTTGTAAAATGTATTAAGCGTCTGAGTATTTGTGATTAAGATTTACTACTTTGCTTATCAAACGAATACAATGCTGATTACACATTTAACAAACAGGTAATAAAAATAAGATGCAAAGTATGTATAAATTTTGTACAGAAAACAATCGAACTTGTACAGTAAGTCGTAAACTTTAAATCTAAAACCAATGTCATTAATACATTTTATTATTATATATTATACTAAGGACGGCATTTTGTAGTGTTTTTTTGCATTTGACTGTAATTCTCACTATGTAAAATTGTAATTGTAAATATAATTGTATTTTAACTTGTTGTACCATACATGTCAATAATAAAGGTCAAAAATTACTTAATCGTAATATACGTCGAAGTATGTTTTTGATTATATTTACAGTATAAAGTATACATGATTCATAATATAGTTGAGTTGCAAAAATAGCAACTCATTACTACAATTCCACACATACAATACAAAGTCAAAACTTGATTGGGGCATTCAAAGTAGAGTATTACTGTTACATATGTTTGTCTTGCATTTCAGTTAATTACGATTTGTTCTATATCATAACACATCGTTATCATTATAACTTCTTGAGCGACACAGGTTACGAGAGTTCATTGGGAGTGAAATAGTCACCTTCAATAGACTACTGAACTGGTTTATTTGGTCTTTGTCAATGTCTAGATAGCACAGTACTATTTATAAGTTTTCCTTTAGTACATTAGAGAGAATTTTAGTAAATTAAAGCATGTTTTGATGTTTATAAGTACTGTGATGAGTACCCTTTGAAAGTTTTGTTTCTTTTAGGATACAATGTTTATACAGGATAAGGAACGATCAATGACTCAAGCTAATTTCAAGTACGTATTGAGATATTACAAAAAGAACACAAAATCCAGAGAATTTCTCGCTTCAGTAATATCTGGTTACCTTTGTATGCGAAACTAACTCAAACCAAGTATAGTGAACTTTCAAGCAGAAATCCAGGCGTTAGGAGAAATAAATGGCTGGTATATTTTTTATCAACACTTCCAACAAGGAAGTCTGGGCGAATCGGAAGTTAAAAAAATAGTAGACCATTTCTCATGTCACACGTACAACCTACGTAAATTTAGCTATATTGTACTTCACATGAAATAAAACCATTTCAGAAACATTCTTATATTTTTTAGACTTTCCTACTTGTTTTCCATTTAACTATATATTTTACAAAAAAAATTAACAATCATTTTCAAAACCGTAATACATATATGTAAAATTCGTTGTTACCAAATATGATCTAAAAATGTATCAAAATCCTTCAATAATTTTGAAACTATCTTAAATTCGTTGATGCGTGGAAACATCAAAGACGAATATGTGCCTTTGGCATTTTTATGTTTTGCACCAAAGCAATCCATGTGTAAATAAACTTTCAGAGTGTATTTTTACGATAAGCAGCAAAATGGCAATACCAGTACCGATTTCCGGTTCATTGGACTTTTTTCTACTAACAAACAACCCACACAAACACGTGATTTGTATTTGTTTTAAGCCAATTTTTAATTTTATCTTGTCTATCATTATTATGCGTCACAAGATTTGATGTAACAAAATTAACGAAATCAGTCTCGAGTATTCTTTTGTTTTAGATTTTGGTCGTTAATGATTCTAAAAACTGAAGCTGTCACTTTTTTACTCCATGTTAAAAGTCACGTTACCTGTCAGAAGAACTGTGTCCTAAAATTATAGCAAAAGGATTTTCCTATCATTTCAAAAAGACTACGCGTAACTATAGTGCACTCACGCATATTTACACGCTTGAAATCAATTACATTTTATTTACCAAATGGAAATTTTTCAGCTAAAAGATGTGATTCAAACATGTGACCTGTCGTATCCGAATCAGAATTAAAGGAAATGGAGCAAAATGCTACTACTGACGAATGTTTTTTTATTCTGTCATGGAACAACTTATTTGGTAAATAGGTCATAGGAATTGCGGTTAAGATACAAAGCAATATTACCATACAGTTTACTCTTCAAAGATCAATAAATTCAACATGTATAAAGCGAGAAAATTAGCTGAATGTATCAAACAGTTTTGTGATAAATTGATGACGAATATTTTGAAATACTTTATTATGATAAGATAAGTTATTGCTCTTTGGTTACACATGGTTCCTTTTACACTCAGTAACTTGTAGACTCGTTGATAATCTAAATAAAAACGAATAATAAAGTATAATTTAACTGTAAAATCAAAGGAATTTGGTAACAGCATATAATCTGTGGATATAATTTACGTGAAGAATTTGTTGTTCAATTGAATTTTGTGATGATTGTTTACTTATATGATTTGAGCGTACACAACTAATTCTATATGTTGAAAACAGCCATTGTCCATTTTGATACATTGAAAAGTTATTCGTTATGCAATGATGTCGTTTAGCTCCTACGACGATTATCTCATAATCATATCACGTTTTGAAGAATTGCTAGGAATAGTTCACTTATTGCCGAATCATAACTAAGTTCCCCGATTAATTGGAAGCATACTGATACCTTGTTATTGGATGATGGAAAATACGTGGAAAATCAACATGGTGTTAGGGTTTTCGATGGCCAGATATGCTTTTTACCCTAACCGCGTAGTTCTTATAGCTGTCCGAATGTCACCCTAATCTTCCGCCTCCACTTACAGTGTCTTCAATTCTTATGTAACCTGCCTTAACCGGACATGTGCTTCTACTGTGAGTACTAATCAATTACAAAACAGAACTTTCGTACATAACATAGTTATAATCTAACGTAAGCTGAGACTCATAAGATCCAAAAATTGTTTGTTATACAATGCGTGATTTGTTTCTTGTTTTAAATATGCATTTACGCAATGATTTTTACAATCACTTATATTCAAGCTTGAATATAGGGCATCTACGTGTCAATAAGTAGATCTTGTACTTGATTTAAGCTAGGCTTTAAAATAAAATCTAAAAGTTTGCTAGCATATTTGTTGTAACATATGTACTGCTGGCGGATAGACAAACAAACCAAAATTATAACTACGCTGAATCGCTTGAATCTTTGACCTCAGCTGTTTTAATTTTTAGATAAGCTAATTAAAAAAAATTAGCATACGATGTGCCCCAATCCATGAGGCTGAAGTTGCGCGAATTTGATGCGGTCTACCTTGTAGGCACCCGACTCCTGGAAAAGGACATGGTCACCTTTTACAAGAAGCTTGTGAGGATTTTGAGTGAACGGACAAGATAAATAGGATGATTGCTAAAATTAGAGGTAGAAAATTTCAGTATCAAATGAAACTAAGTCATCCTTTATCATCATAAAATGTATAACATTAAATTTTCTGTGTGGAGTTTG